>JANTPZ010096636.1:0-13210 GCA_025593235.1 Vachellia pachyceras | reverse complement strand
GTGAAGTAGAGACCTAAAATCATGGCGGCGGCTGCCCAGCGGCCGGTGGTGGACCGGAGAGCGGGACGGCCCCTGTAGTCCCAGGCATCGGAGATGGGCTTCTGAGTACCCATCTTTATTATTATTATTGTTATTAGATGGATGAGATTGTTAGAGGGGAAAATTAAAAGAAAGAAACAAACGGGCAATGTAAGGCGGTACAAGTGCGGGCGTGATTCACACATTGCAACTTCTCTCCCTTTATATAGCCAATGAGTGGGCCCGTCTTACGACACTTCTTCATACTTTCCTAACCCATTAAATATGATTTATTTCATATAGTCCATATCTAATTTTTCTAAAATTAACAATTTTTATAAAAAAAATCATTATGAAAATGTGATGGTTAAAAGATTAATTTTATTTTAAATTTTATATCAATTGAAATAAGTTTTTTCATAAAAATAAAAAATCAGATATAAATCATCAAAATCAAATATAGATTATCTAAATATAATGGATTGAGGAGTTTATCACTTTTGATGAACACCCTAATCTATTGGCTGCGTTTGGTATTCCGTTAGGAATGCCGTTTTGGCTCCCAAAATCCATTCTCACGCAAGCCGAGACAAAATTCCTCTCACATAAAGTACCTCGAAATCTGTGTCCGTTTTCTCAACGGGTTTCCAAACGAAGCCATTCTCTTTTTCACTACTCCAATTATTTATTTATTTTATCAAATTTCTCGTATCATCCTTAGAGCCTCACCTTTTCTTGACCGTCTTTTTACCCGTATTTTCTTTAACCTTAAGCCTCAATTTATCAAAAAGGTCACAAATAACTCACTCACCACCTTTGCTAAGGGTTTGTTTGGTCTGAAGTGACGGAAGAAAAGAGCATAAGAAGGGATCATCTTATATGGTTTGGTTGAAGGGAGGGTGAGAGGAAATATTTTTAATGATCCCTTAGAGGAAAAGGGAAAAAGGGGCAACACTTTAATTTCTACCCTTACATGTTAATTTATATTTTATATAAATTAATTTACCTAATAACTCTAATTAAATGAATTAATATTTTTGTTTACAATAAATAAACATTATTTATAATCATATTTTTTATTTGTAACAATATATTTACGTTGTAAATTATTTTGTAATACTATATTTTTATAGTGATATTTTTTCTATTTACAATAACATATGTTTTATTATGACTATATAATTGTTATTTTAAAATGATTTTGAAATAATATATTTTTTATTTTATTACATAATATTTCTTAATTATAATAATAATTTTTACGGCCGTTAACGGAGTAACAGAAAAGTTAGATGTGTAAAATTATCACAAAATTCGGCTCTCTCCAAAATATCCTCAATTTAAAAGGGAGTTAAAATGGGATAAATGAGGGGATGATTAATTTTGGCTCCTCTCGTTTTCAAAATTTTAAACTAAACGAGTATAGTAAGTCATTTTTCCTTCCCTTCCATCCCCCTTCCTCCTTCCCTCCATCCAACCAATAGACCATAAACCAAATATAAAGGTCCATTTGAGAAAACGGTGGTGAAGTGCTTTCACATAAGTTGAAGTAAATATATGAAGGAGATTATTTCGATTTGTGAAAAAATAATGTTGAACGTGATTCTTAAACGTAAAAAAAAAGCTTACGGAAACACCCACAAAGTAGTGGCACTACCAATGGTGGACTCAAGACCTTGACTTAGGGGTGCAAACTATTTTTTGAAAAAAATAAATAGGACTTAATTTTAATATCTTTTGAAAATAATTTAAATAAAAATTTAATGGGTTCAAAATTAGTAAATAAGTATATATAAAATAAATTACATAATATTAATATATACTTAATTTTTAAAAAGTTAGAAAGTGCGGTTGCACCGTTCAATATACTACAGGTCCGACCTTGGGCACTACCACCGCTTTTAGTGCCCATTTTGTTGTTATATAAGCAAATGCGGTAGCGGGGCTCTCGTTTCGTTCCCTACCACTCCATACATGTCCTCCTCCCATGAAATACTGTTTGACACTGCTAACTAGTAGACCACCTTTTACAAAAGAGAGAAGAAGATTTGAAACGCCTTCTGTTGGATATTTGGATTCCGTAAATAAATTGGATTTTTTATATTATATCCATCCATTCGTTATTTTAATACGAACATGAGAAAAATGAAGCTACCGACTTATTTACAAAGTTAACTCGATTAAAACTTAATTTTAAATAAAAAAAAGGACCCAAGTTTCTCATTTGATGGTCATGGGTTAGATCAAATCCTCGATGATTATATTAAATGTGAAATTTGGTCTATTGATTTTGTAGATCTCTCTTTGGTCCATGGCCTATATTTATGTTTATTTGGAAACACAATGAAGAAGTACTCTTACCATTTATAAGATAAATATATGAAGAAAATTATTTTATTTTACATAAAAAATATCATTAAACGCACATTTAACTTTTCTAAACGAATCTCAAGCAAACTCATTCAAGGGTGTCCGTAACTTTCCTCGGGACAAAATTCCATTCACTGCTTCTTTCATGAATGCATGCTTTCTTTCAATTGCTCAGGTAATTAGTTGACACTTGCCCAACACCATACACAATAATTTGAACCCTCCCTAGCTCTATGCAACTAGGACACGTCAAGTTCCAAATGTTTCACGTTTTCCAGCTGCATGTATTATTTTATTTAATTGAAGTTACAGCGAAGTGTGCTGTGAAATATTAACATGAATCAAAGAGGGGAAGCGGTTTTGTGACCAATTATCAATCATTGTAAATGGATCAAATTTAATTAGAAGAAATATGTTCTCCCCTCTCCATATTTCAAGTGTCATCAGTTTCTCAAGTCAATACATGATCTAGGCGACTTTCAAAAATACAGTTTTTAACTAGCTTATTACTCCAGTATGCACTACCAAAAAAATACTATTTAAATTTGACGAAAAATAGCTATTTTTCATCACTAAAATGAGGGTCGTTTATATTTTCTGTTGTTAAATGGAAATTTTCTGATGGAATATAACCATTTAATGATAGATTTTTTCGTCGTTAAATAACATTTTTTTATAGTAATGTATTGTTGCAATTGCCTTAATTAGACATTTATGATATGGGTTATACATATTTGGAAAAAGCCACATATAATGAGACATTTAGGGGGGGAAATCACCCTCGTCAGAATCTAATTAATAGCATAATCTGTATTTATGATTTGACTCATGATGGAGATTCAGGTATTATCACTTGACGACTGATGATGGAGATTCTGGTACTATCATGCACTTGACTAATAACGTCCACATTTAATGGGGCGCATTGAGTTGTGTTGAGATGCTTTGTGATAGCTTTACTAAGTCGACACTCCCTTACAAATATGCCTACAGTTCTTAGTTGACCTATCGCGACCATATTCTTAATAGCAAACAATATATATATTAACCAAATAATAACATGATCAATGAAAAATCAATATTATTAACATAACACGTATTGTGGGGTGTGTGTGTGTCACCTTGGTCAATCAACCGCACGCAACAAGTTGAAGATGGTTTTTGTTCAGTTATGTTACTGAAATGGCTTAGCCTACCAGCAGCCAGCTTAACCAAATCGTTTGATTAATATCTTTATATATTAATGGCTAAATCTGTTAGATTTTTTTTATGTCTTGGCAACGTCGCAGGCCGTCACAGCTTATATATATTGCAACGAGACAGTGAGATGACAAGTCCTTATTGAGACGTGGAGTGTCTTGACTCTTGACCATCAATTCCTAATAACGAGCTTAGTGATTATTTGGGAACTTCATTCCCTCAACGGTACACATAAATCGAGATAAAACCATCTCAAAATCCGTAAAAATCATCTGGAAATCCATAAAAACCATTTTGAAAGCCGTAAAACCATCTAAAAATCTGTAAACTATTTTCTCACAACGAAGTTCCTAAACACATACTTAATTGTGAGGAGAAAAGATATATAATAATGAACCCCCTCCCAAATCACTTGTTCTTTTCTTTTCTTTTCTTTTTTTTTGTGCCAACCACCCAATTATCGTATAGTACTTTATATGTGAAAGGTGAATATATTTTATTATCTCATAATATAGTATTAAAGGTTTGAATTTATACTCCTGTGTATTTTACACTTTTTTTTAAACTATGATCTGCCCATGTATGACTCTTATTTCACTATGGGTTGTTATTATTGGCTAAACAATTTCTAACCTAGGGGGCCATGAGAAAACCCTAAGAAGTAGGAGATTGTGAAATAAGACGATCAAAGAGGTCAATCTCTTTCAAATAAATATACCATATAAGTTCTAAAATGCAATATGGTTGGACTCCAGTGAATCATCCTTTTTTTAATTAATGTAAAAATCAAAATTGTCCTCTTAATTAATTTAGTGTTGACTATATGATTTTGATCCTTTCTTTTGTCTAATTTTCTCATTATGTGCTTTTTTATTATTACTATTTTCAATCCTTATCTCTGCATCACTCACAAAAATTCCAGACCCCTTGTAACGAAAAGGTGATTGTTATTGGTTTAGAAACAGCAACATGTGATGTTTAGTCAAAAAGGAGTGTGTGAGATGCATCATTGGAGCATTGACACATCTAATTTCTGGCCGGCGGGGGCTTGAATTTGCGCCACAATTTTATTCCGCAGAACAATCAAACATGTCTGCTCATCTCACCAATCAAATGGAGCCTATCATTGTTTCAACATAATTTACAAAAGGAAAAACTATGGATAGGCTCAAACTTCTTTATATGTATAACTACGGGAGATAGTTAGTACGATGGTTTATGTCCTAGGTACAAGACTTCAAGTCTTCAATCCATTTATCTATAATATTTATCATTTTTAAATTAATTTATAAGTTAACGTATGTGTTTGGTAATACGTTGGGAGAAAGAAACTTACATCTTCCGAGGTGATTTTATGGATTTCGAGATGGTTTTACAGATTTCAAGATGATTTTTATGGATTTCAAGATGATCTTTATAGATTTCAAGATGATTTTGTCTTAAGTTGCGTGTGCAGTTTGGAAAACGGTGTTCTCAAACAAGTACGCATATAGTTTAAATCTAATGTTGTATATGAATATCTTAGTGTATTTGGGAACTCCGTTAGAAGAAAGTGATTTACAAATGTCTAAATGGTTTTTACGGATTTTAAGATGATTTTATCTCGGTTTGTGTACACCATCGGAGGAACGAAGTTTTCAAACAAGCACAATGTCATATATGTTATGATTATAACTGCTGAGTAATCTATATTTATTGAATTGATTAGATCTTAAATTAAGGATTAAATGAATGAGTGGATAACATTAGCAGTCAATTCGTGGGAGCCCATCTATATCCATTCTTAATTATTTCTGGGGAGGAACAAAGTTTTATTATTCAAAACACTCAACAATGAACAGGCACGACACGAAACTCTTGACTTTCATGAATCATGATTCAGCACATTGCATTTGGTTTCAATAGTTCAAGTCTTTTGTTTACTGCATTTCAGTTATTGCTATAGCCTATCTTCAAGAATGACCAACAGAATAAACTTATCTTTTATCATTTATTAATATTGCAGTTACATTTCATAAACCATTTTAAGTCAATAAAATAGTCTTTTCTTTCAGTGAGGATAAACCGACTCTTTCTTTTAAGGATTCGAAGAAACAATGACGACGTAACGCCATGCTTGATTACAGAGCTTCAAATAAATTATGATTGTTTAAACTCGTTCAAATCAAAACACGAATTGTTTACGTGAATTAGAGACTCTATATGAAGTAGAATCTTGTTTAATATTTCCATGCGTGTCCTACTGATTGTTCATTTTCCCCAGGTAAAAAAACCAGAGGGAGAGGGAGGGAGAGACGAAGAAGGGGAAGGAAAAACCTAACAACTTTTTTCATAAATTTTGGTGAGATGGTTAACAGACAGGATCAGTTTACGAATGCCATGAAAAGTATATTGATGTTATATATATAATTAAAGTTTCAAAAAAGAATTACCAACGTGAGTATGTGTATTTCACTACAAAAAAAAATATCATTTAGCGACAGAAAAATCCATTACTAAATGGTTATTTTTCATCAGAAAATTTTTATTTCACGACGAAAAATATTAGTGAACCCAATTTTTCTGATAGTGTTTTGTCAGTCTAGCTGAAGTTGGTGTTGAGTGGGAGCAAATCTTCGTTTAGTTGAAGAGTCGGGTGAAAAAGAGAAAACCACAGCAAAAGCATTAATTACGCACGTCACTTTGTAGTTTAATCAATCTATTCTAATGACTTTTATATCAGAGATTTATGTTTTATGTGAATTTTATTTTTCTGTTTGTGTACGATAAAGTCATGCAGGGTAGAATAAGGGAAGCAAAATGATAACATGAAAGAAATTAAATGGCAATCAGTGGCTGGTTCTGTTGTTAATTTAATTTAGGAGCTGACTCGAATCATAAACCCACTATTAGCCACATATATGTAAGACCATTATTTAAAAAGCTAGGTGGGAAATTGAATATGGATAGTACTATTTGATTAGGAAAAAAAAAAGAAAGTGGTGATCTCAAACCTAAGTAATGATCCATCCATGATATGATAACCTTCTATGTATTATAAACCAATGTGTATTTGGGAATCCGTTGGGAGAAGGGAGTTTACGTATTCTAAGAAGAATTTACGGAATCTAAAAAGAATTTACAGATTTCGAGATGATTTTTATGGATTTCGAGATTTTTTTAAAGATTTCGAGATGGTTTTGCCTTATCTTGTGTGCATATTTGGGAAGAAGTTCTTCCCAAACATGCACTAAATTAAACCTTAAATGATTGCAACTTCTTCCACCGGGACAATCTTTGCTTTTTGGATTTATCCAGTGTGTGTATTGTTCTCATTTTTTAATAACCGTTAGATAACTTGGCAGTGCTCCTTTTTTTTTTTTTTTGTGAGATGGCAGTGCTCTTTTCTGATTCTATTATTAGATATATGAACAATCAACTAATTGGATCAATGTTTTATGAATCTTTTTTGGAAAGGTGAAATTGAAACACAGTTCATCTACTTTATGGTCTAACGATTCTATCGATAGATTAAGGAACACAGGAAATATAGATTAAAAAAGGAGGCTGCCTACCGAAATAACAATATCAGCAGCAGCAATACTAACAATGATAATAAATAAAGGGAGGCTGTATCGTTGGTGTTGCATGGTGGGGTCGAACTATTTATGGTCAAAGAGGTGCTCGCATGTCATGCTTGAGAATTGAGATTTTGTTGGCGCAGGTTTTGTGGATGCAATATGAATCATAATTATTCATAGGTTAGTGACCTACATGGGAACACACGAGAGATCAGAGCATCTCAGTGGCTTCTTGCTGTTATGGAATCATGCATGATCGATTACCTTCCATACAAACAGTTTTTTGTGCCTCACGCAGTAAACAGATTATCATATTAATTATTCTGTTGCCTCTATTTTTCTATCCAACATTAGAGGGAGAAACACTTGGTGCATTACCCTAATAACAAAGCTTTTGCTTGATATAGGATGTTAATGAGCTTGATTTCATAGGATTAATAGAGTACCTGTTAAATAAAAAGGGGAAAACGACGTGATGTCAATAGCCTCGCAACATGGTGACAGTGAATGTAAAGAATACATATGCACTGAGATAAATGGGTGAAAGGAAAACAAAGAACAACGGGCCCTATTTTGAGACAGTAATATTCTCTCATTTTATTCTCTTTTGTAATGTACTCAATGCATTTATTTTGTAAATAGAGAGAATCCAGAGTCAACTTGAACTATCCATTAGTAAAATTTCAAAGAAATATAAATGATGCCAATAGGCCACGCCGTCAAATGGCATGAAAACTTTTTTATAAGTAAAAGTTTGCAAATTCTATTTGTATCTTTTAAGTTGATAGTACGTGTCTGTTCCTCTATTTTAAAAAAAAAAAAGGTATAAATGATTTGGGAGATGAGATTGAGAAAAGGGTCCTCGAAGATGGGTTAAGTTGGGCCCGTATGCTGGTGAGTCCATCTTCTGGCCCTTCCTCTTTTGGAAATTGGAAGGGGTGGATTCAATGCGCTGTAGTTAAATATTTAAATATTTGTTGAGAACCAACGGTTGGTTGGATCAAGTGGTAAGCGGCTTGTTCCAGCTTAAGCAAGGTCTCGGATTCGAGCCTTGTGCATGCAGCAGCTACCGTTTGGAAGACTCACCCACCATGCCAGGTGCGCGACGCGGGTCGGATCCGGATGTAGTCGGAGCAAAGCTTCGGTGAACCGGGTGGGCAACCGAAAAAAAAATATTTGTTGAGAAAAGTACCAACCAACCAATGAGTATTAGATCCGATGAAATGGTTTAGCTGCACACATTGCAGTGAATCAATATTTAAATATTTGTTGAGAAAAGTATCTATATTTAATGATCAACAGTATCTCAAACAGGATTACGGATGTGGTCAGCCAAAAAAAAAAAACTCAAGAACTCCCATTGGGTGTCACCTTACTGTGGACACTTAATATTGAAAGACAGAGTTAATTAATTAGGCGGACTGGCTGATTAATGGAGATGCTTTGCAGAGGATATTGCAGAGGATATGGCTGATTAATTGATAATTTATTCATACAATCGTTCCTTTGAGCTTTCGATATTATTTTATGCGTAATTCTTGTATTGTAGGTGCTTATAGGGAAATTCAACCCTTAATAATTTCCAAGGCCTTATCACGAATTGGGCTTGACTCTGTGCCTTCCAGATTTATGGCCCAACAATTCCACCTGAGGGGAGATTATTATTCACCATGAGGAACCCTGACTGACTCGGGCAGATTCCATTCCATAACGCACAGCCGCTGCAGGGTGACTTGGAATCTGCCGCCAACTCTCGACTTGAAATCCCTGGATCCACGCCGTCGGTTACGGCAAAAGAATCCTCATTCTTTATCCATTCCCTAGCATCACGCACAACGGATTTTTTTGGCAGAGAAGAAGATCTTCGTTCACGCCGCAATCCTCATCCATATATATCCCCATCCAAGCTCACAAGAGAGGGAGAGACAGCCATCATCACTTTCTCTGCTCCATTCCTTTGCCACGCCGCCGACGCTCTCTCACCTCCACACACACAGCTTCGGCCACGAGAAAAGTTGAGAGAGAGAGAGAGACCATCCTTCCATTCATTCGCAGACAGCGGCGACCACCACCTCCTGGGAGAGTTCTCTCCTCACGCACAAGAGCAATCCAGCCACCACTCCTCATTCCAATATGATTTCCCATTCATCTATTCACCACCAGCGACCACATTCGCCCAGCATCACCACCGACGCAGCGACCTCCAAATCCTCTTTGCCACTTCTTCTTCGCGTCGTCCATTCACGAGCAAACCACCTTCAGCCTTACCTCGCGCCTCGTTCTGATTCGCTGTCTTCTCTCTCACCATCGAGCCAGTCGTGGAAGGAGAGAACAGAGGAGCAGAGACTCACCGCCGAGACCTGTGCAAGCTCCTGGAGATTCCTCGCCAACGCACAGGGGAAGAAGACGCCAACAGATCACCAGCCACCACGAGCTCGTTCCCTCACCACGGGCGAACGTACGCCGCCGAGCTTGACGCTGTCACCACTTGCAGAAAGACGCCGAGATCATTCATCCACCCACCACGCCGCCACTTGAGAAAGAGAACGCACGAGACAGAGGCAGAGTGCTTGGAGTCTGTAGACGAGAACGCGAGAGGCAGTGGTCATCTTGCAGCTTTTCTCTCCTCTCTAGCCACTGTGATGCCAGTGCATATGGAATTCGTTGGTAGCTTTGGAGCAATGCGTGGCTAATTATTTAGCCTCTTGGTGATGGAGTCCTTGATCAGAGTTCACTGATTTACACAGGGGAGTTTTTCTATCCTTCCATTAGTATAAAATTATGTATTTGGATTTCCTAATTTTAGGGATGATTGTATATGATTTTGGAACTGAGATTGATGTTTATTTATCTCTGTTTGGATTGATTTTCATAATTAATTTTAGATTATGCATTGTGAAACAAATGTGTTGTTGATTTCTTAATAGTATTAATTTAATTATGTTGACTAGCGTGTTATTGTCTAGTTAATATGATTATTTGATGCTTTAGAATGACTGTTTAGCATTTCATATTAAAAGACTCATGTTATATTATTCTGATATTAATTGTGCATTAAACGGTTTTTAACAATACCTTAATAGGTGATAGTTAGCTATGTTCGTAGGAGCTATTATCGATTGAGAATATTGGACTTAAGTGTTATCTTGAGGTTTTACTAAAGGTTTTAATGAATTTATAACTCCCACAATTATTTTCGAGTGAGGATGGTCACATCTCTATCACCAAAGGCATTCATCGTTTTTGAAAATCTAAAAAGAATTCATTAGTTTAATTAAATTCATTGCATTTGCATTAGTTTAAAAAATCAATCTCATAAAACTCCCTCATTCTAATAATATTTTTAGCACTTAGTTTAAACTAAGGGATTTGAAACAAAGGCTCCTTGATAAGAGAACGATCCTAGGATTAGTGCACTATATTGTATTAGTTTTAGGTAATTTTTGATTGGGTCTTGAGACGACTAGAGACCGCGAGAATCACAAGCGCAGCTTGAGGGGCACAAGGAATATTCATATATAAGCGTTAACAAATATATGGAAATTGTTGGATTATGTTTAGATAATCATGTTTAAATTTAATAATAATTATGTATATACACGGATGTATACGAAGTAAGGTACTCCCATCAAAACATATACTAGAATATATCCATCATACAAGCGCGCGCACATGTATATATGCATCGATCTCTTAATTAGCTGCAGAGAGACAGCATCAGAAAAGCTGTAATGTGTATGTATAATGGCACACGTAAATACTATTCACAAAGATTCATGCAGAGATAAAAGACCTCAGAGCTGATTATATGATTGATACATTTGATCCCACAAGAACACAACCCATAATCCCATATATGATGAGAATTTGTGTTTATAGACTATTCCTCTGTAAATCCATTTTCATATATAGCCCATCTGGATGACTCAAATGATATTGAAACACATATAAAACCAGTATGAACGAGTACACATACACATCATAGCACTTGTTTAGAACTTCCATACAAAACCTAGATTTTGTCTAAGTACAAAATTTTTTCTAAAAATATATTTTAAATACGAAACTTTGATTTGAAATTTAGGTTTGAAAAAGCTATTTTATTGTCAAATCACATTATCTCTCCTAATAAATTTTCTCTCTTATATTTTTTCTTTCTTTCTCTTTCCTTTTTCATACATAGTTTTTGCCTTGAACTTCGTAAAAACTAAAAACTTTTCAAACACAATCTTTTAAAACCTAGATTTTGCCTCTGAATCCGTATAAGATATTCTCCAAAACATAGGTTTTGCCTCGAAATTGATAGAAGTCACCGCACCTTATATTTATAGGCTTTGCAACATCATAACCAACAGTGGATGTAAACATCCTAACTATCTAACAACCATATTTATTAATTACATAAACTAACCCTCTTTACACTCCCGCAAGCTATGGCTTCATGATATCTGCATGTGTAATTATAATATACCGCACCCTTTCCTATATATATATATATATATTTCTTCCAACAAATACATAGTACAGTAATTTATTTATCTATTTAAGCATCTTTGTAGCAGGATGATATCACGGATAATTAATCACATATAAATCAGATATTATGTAGAGTTTTAGGCCGCTTGACTTTGCGCAATGGGCCCGCCGAGATCAATCACTACCCTTGTTTTTTCATCTCATGCACCAACTTACACATTAATTCTGTGCGTTAATGTAAGGGATTTGCAGTGAGATGAGTAAAAGTTTCAATATCTGAAACATCAATCACACACACACGACATTTGTATTTCATGGATTTTTGTTAAGATGAATTTATCAAATCACCATCATATATGATAGTGTTGATAAAGGTTATATATATACCTAAAGTTGATCACGCTTGTGCGTTGATTAGGAAAATCATACTCCCAAATCAAGCTCGTTATTAGTTGACTTTCAGTTTTGACAACCTTGTTGCTATCACTGTATAAGTTCAGAACATATATCTATCTCAATAGATCAAGTGATTAAGATCGATACCTACTAAATTAATTGGGAGAATTATATGGAAGGGCTAAACACACAAATAGTTATAAAGAAAATCTAAATTTACCACTTACATAATGCAGATTTAATTTACAAGTGGAGTTATATGTATTTACCGTTCATATAATGCAAATTTACAACTAGAGAAATATTATTTAACATTATTTACCCCTCAGATAGTTAAAAAAAATTTACAAATTGAATATATATATATAGTAATGAGTAATATGTATATTTACTATTAGTTTGTAAAGCTTGTGATTAAGCATAATAATTTTCCCAAAAACGTTTGATAGGTAGTGAATGTTGTCAAGTCAATTTCTAGTTATTCATAGGACAGGTGGGTGAGGCAGATGGTGAAAGAAGAGATGGATTCGAAGTGATGTGTTAGATTATTGCTTCATTCCCAAGTTGGTTGGGTTCTTGTAATTATTAGTTTAATGGCAAGTTTTTCCTGCTCCACCGTCGCTGTGTAAGCATCTGATTTTGAGGCTTTGTTTTGGGGGTTTGCTTGGAGAACAAATTTAAGTAGTTAGATAATGGAGTGCTGATGTCCCATCAAAAGAAAATCCCTCATACTTGAACATTCCGTTTCTGAATGCAAGTTTTGTTTTATTTCTGGCGTTAACTTGCATATATTATTTACTCTTGGACTCCATCCATAATCAATCAATTCAATCAATTTGGTAAAAGCCAAAATTAAATATCCGCCCCATCAAGGACGAATTCAGAATCCAACCAATACACTTAACAGGCATGTAAATCCTCTTAGATCTGGCGTCTCTCTGAAGTGTATCGAATTCAACCATAGATTAATGTTTGTGTGTGTGTGTGTACACTTTAGCGTTTACATCAATTTTAATTAAAGATGAACGTTAAGTATTTGTATCGTATCGTTGAACACAGATAATCCAGATCGATATCAAAGATGCTGACTATGAACTCATAAGTCACAATCAGATTGATGATTATTTTCAACCGACCTTTCACACGCACGATTTGAATACTGTGATTGGTTGTGGGTGCTTGTGAGAGAT
>JANTPZ010096635.1:0-16248 GCA_025593235.1 Vachellia pachyceras | reverse complement strand
CTATTTTCCTCAATAATTTTAACAGAGATATTACTTGACTTCTATGCTGCAATTAACCCTCCAGATCTTCCTTCACTTGGGATACATCTGATTTCATCAAACCCCAAACTACTGAATGAAGGAAGCTGAGCAGCATTGGTACACTTTGTCTCAGAAAGAAAAAACAAACTGGGCTTCGATCCATTCAAAACCAGTTTTAAATTTCTCAAGAACCCCTTTCCACAAGAATCTTTTATATTCCAATATAACATTTTAACCATGATTAAAATAAAATAAACAGGTAGAACCATAAAACTCATGTGGTCTCACGGTATTGGGGTCTCAGGGATGCAAGATTGGTCTTCCAATGGAGAACAGATCATGTCCTATAATAAAGGTCCATCATGTGTTGGCCCAACCTCATTCCCTTCCAAAATCGAGTTGGACTCCATAATAATATCTCCAGGGTCTAATGGGCCTGAAATGAGAGTCTTTCCCCTGTTGAATTCCTCATCCAGCATTTCCTGTCGGGTCCCACACATCTTTCTCCCATTGTTAGCAGTATCATATGTCCCTCCACTGACTTAACAACCTTTTAATCATTTCTCAAATGTTTCTCTGCTCTTCTAAGGCTACCACGTTGTTGGACTCTATCACCTAGCTCCCTCTGCGCTACCCCATCTATCCCTTCCATACAGCTGCGCTTTACTTCAACGCACACTTTTTATCTAACATCCAAATGGTGCTGTGCATGATGTAATGCTATTAGCATCTCTCCATGACTCATTACCATCCACATAGCCTCCCTATTAGTAGGCGGTACATCATGGCCATCCTCGATATCTAGGCCAGCGTCCAGAACAGATAAGCGTGATCCTGGCTTTGCCGTCCCTGCTTGTTCTCCGTTCTTGTCTTTATTTTTCCGATATCTGCGCTTCTCCACTACTATCCACTATTCGGAAGTTAGCAACAATCCGTGAGTCCCTGGGCATTGCTGTTTCTGGACATTCTCTTCCCCTACCTCCTCATTTGACGCATTTGTAGAACTCTTCAAAGGACATGAATCCTATCTATGCCCGTAAATCCCACATTTTGTACAAAGAAGATGCAAACATTCGTATTCCAAGGAGTGTTCTTCTCCATCTAGATTAAAGCCAGACATGAGTTGTTTTCCTAACTTCGTTAGCACACATATTCTAGCGAAATGTCCCCGTAGTTGACACGAGGTATTCATATCCACTTAAGAGTCTTACTGATCCTATTTCCAATACATGTCAAGTCTGCTTCATCATAGTATTCCATAGGAATCTTTGGAATCCTAACCCACACCGCCACTTTGCTAATTGTTGCTTTGTGAGCTTTAAAACCAAGCTCCCATGGTTGCACTGCCAAATAATGATCAAAAAGCATCTATGGGCCTCCTGTCAGTGCGTTTAGAAAATCCTCCCTATTTGATAGTTTGACAACAAAATAACCATGCCAAATGTTTATCACATTAAGTATACCTTTCCTAGCCCACATCGTCTGTTACCTTTAGGCCAAAGTCTTGTAACATATCTGTCTTCCCAGAAACTTAATAGTAAATACAGATTTCTAACCTTTATACAACATCTTCTTCATCTTTTCCGAAAAAAAGAAGGTTGGAAAGTTCCTATTAGGGTCTTCCACTGTTGTGCAAAAAGGCTCCTCATTATCTGGACCATTGTTACTCTGGGACTTGTCTAAGAAGGAATCATCCGAGAGTATATCATCATCCTTGTGCTCTACCATTTCTTCATTCCTGCTGATTCCCTTAAGTTTATCTATGAAGGAAGGACCCCTTCTTGATAGGTACTGGATTTGCTTCCCACCACAGGCCAATGTCCCTATAGAGGGTTTGCTTGATAGTGTTTAAAATCATTCTTCACTTTTTTGAACTTTGAAATAGAAGATCTTCCTCCTCATTTGACAGAGGAGCTAGCAAAGTTTTTTCCCCAACGTATCTCAAATCGTTTTCTCTCATGACTTGGTTCAATTTAACTCTGGAGGTTTGTTTATTGGCTCCTAGTTGTACCTCCTTGATGTAGTTGTCTTATACTGAGCTCTTCTTTTCTTGTATTAGTAATTTTATGGGAAAATGAAAATAAAGAATTCTGGAAATTACAAAACCTTAAATCAATTTTTTATCAAATTATTAATAACTGCTTATAAACAATTTATAACTTATTTCATGGTAAATATTTGATTTGAGATTTTGTATTTTTCAAGATCTTTTTTGTCATTTGCCCTAATTTTATTCATGGAAAAAAGGATATAAGGATTATTTGTACTTAATTATTTGAGATATATTAAGGATGCTAATTAAATTACTTAATATGATATATTTTCACTAAAATATCGTAATTATCTTTGTTAATTCTTACCTCCCCATTTTTAATATCTCATAGACTACCACAATCTTAGCCTTCAGCTTGGCTTCCTTGTCAACCAAAGCCTCTTCCACACTATTATAATCCAATGTACTAAGATATGATATGCAATTCGTAAAATCAAAATCAATTCTGTCACACACAGCGTAATTAAACATTTGTTATCTTCATTGCCATGAGGATCGAGCATATGGGCAGATAAGATTGGGAAAATCCCCAACAAATACTCCTCAAACTTCATAATTCAAAATTTTAGCCTTATGAATTTGCAAAAGGAAAAATGAGGGAGATGGTAGCAATTTGCATTTATGAAATTGAGTTGCTTTTACAAAAATGTCTCTCATTTTAAAAAAAATAAAGGCACCCTCCTTGAAGCACCACTGCCGATAGGCCATCGGAGCTCCAGAACTAGGAGGTAGGAACAACAAATGGCTATTTTTGGAGGCACCAAATATTTTTTTTAGAATGGGAGTCAAGATGGTGGAGGTAGAATTTGATCCCACCCCACCTTTGTTCCCCAAATGTTTAGTGATCATTAGGCCACCAAACCACTTTAATAACATAGTGATGAAGAGTGGCCATAATAACCTTTGAATCTTGTTCATCACCAACAATTTAGACTTGAATTTTGATTCTCAAAGAGAGAGCCTCATTAAAGGGTTTCACAGTGAAGTTAGGAGCGATGATTAAAATGAAACTGTTAGTGTAGGATTTGACCAAGAGGGAGGTGAATTGGTCACAGTTAAAAATTTAAAGCTAAAATCACAGTAATAAAGTGATGTCACCGAAAGAGCAGAAGAACAAAGAACACGAAGGTTTATCCTAGTTCGGTCCTCTCTGACCTACGTCCAGTCCTCAGAGCTCCTCTGAGATTTGCAATCCACTAAAAGCAATCAACCAGGCTCAGCAAGCCTTTACAACCAAGGAGTCACACTCCCCCTTACTAAATGCCAAGGAACAGAGACTATCACTCTCTGTTTTTAACTATCTCACAACCCAATAATCTCAAGGTCCCGTCCTTGAGTTTCTCAACGAATACAAGAGTGAATGACTGGTATGAACTCTCAAAAGAGTAGATATGATAAACACTGAAGCTCACACAAGAATATTGAATGTTTTACAGAAGACAACAAATAGAGAAAGAGATAATAGTTGCGTTGTTGGTCGTCGTCTCTTCCCGTCTTCAATGCTTCTCTATTTATAGATGAAGTCTTTCAATTTGTCCGTTAGAGAAGTCCAATTGTCCGTTACTCACATTGAGTAGCCGTTGTCTTTGGTTGTTGAAAGCATTTAATGCTGTATTAAATGTATTCCTTTGACGACGGCAAGGACTGAGAAAGTTTTCATTGCTTCCTCATTGACAGAAGACTTCAGCATATAATATCCTTCCTATTATGTAGGTTATTGAAAGAGCATTTATGGTGGCAGGTAAGTTTTAAAAACCTTTGACAGGAATAAGGAATGGTTCGTTAACAGAGAAGCTCCGTGTCAGACGCTGATTTGTCAGATAAAGTTTTGACTTGAGTTGCCTGATGAGTGACTCGAGTTCTATCTCATGAGTTCACAATTATTTGAAATGTAATGTGATAGAACTTCAAGTTTTCAAAAATGTTTGACTCGAGTGGAGAAAACTTTTGTTGCTACAACTCGAGTTTGCATTGCAAGTTTTTGAAAAATAGTTATGTAACTTGAGTTACAACTCTTAGTCACTCGAGTTCATAGAAGTGAAAAAGGTATCCCTCTGATAATTCAAGACACGAGACTCGAGTTCTAGAAAGTCCTCAACCCGAGTTGCCTTGACTTTAAGTGTAATGACTCGAGTTGCTGATGAAAGTTTTCAGTGACTCGAGTTGTATAGGCTCTGACTCGAGTTTTACACCTGACAAACCCTGGACAATGAAGTTAAGGTATGTGACTCGAGTTCTTGAAGGGCTGTGACTCGAGTCATCAAAACTTGAAGTTGAAAAACTCGAGTTTTTGATGCAAGTTTACGGTGACTCGAGTTGCTGAACTTGTAACTCGAGTTGCTGCACATAAAAATCCTTGAACAGAGAATATAAGGCATGTGACTCGAGTTATTAAAAGGCAGTGACTCGAGTCAACAAAACTTGAAGCTGACAACTCGAGTTGCAATAGAAAGTTTTCAAAAACATAGTTATGCAACTCGAGTTACACAACATTTGACTCGAGTTGTTGAACCAAAAATTCTTAATCTCAAAAATTCAAAACCATTTCCAAATCCTGCCATGAAACCTTTGAATTAAAACTTTGTTATCATCAAAACAAGATATCAACAGAAACTACCATTACCGAGGGTGGTAGCAAGAGGTTTGATCAAAGCATGTTAGTGAGACTTGAAAGAGGTGTCAAGTAAGGTAATTTTTGCAAAAATAGAAAGGCCTTTTTCTAGTGTGAGGGGTAAGAACGATTCATATAGCACCAAGATGAAGGTGTGTATACTTATTATGGATGTATGAGTTAACCAAAAGTTGAGGAATCTTAAGGATGACATACTGTTCAATCAAAGCATGATAGTAAGACTTGAAAGAGGTGTCAAGTAAGGTAATTTTTGCAAAAATAGAAAGGCCTTTTCTAGTGTGAGGGGTAAGAATGATTCATATACCACCAAGATGAAGGTGTGTATACTTATTATGGATTTATGAGTTAATCAAAAGTTCAGGAATCTTAAGATGACATACTGGTCTTGAGAGGTTGCAGGTGGGTAGACCACACTGATCTAACCTAGAACTTTGAACAATCTCCTTGATAAGTGGTGATGTTCCCTAATAAGGGTGCAAATATTTCTGAAAGTGGAACGGTTTATGTGGTAGAGAGAGCATAGACTCATTAATTCAACAAGATGTACTATCTTATTAGAAACAGGACACCTAAGAGAAGAAGAACTACAAAAAAAACAACAGTCTTTTGTAGTGGTTTTAACCATTACAAGAGGACATAGTAGCGGTTACAAAAACCGCTACAAAATTTACAAAACCATTGTGCACATGGTTAAACCTACTACTAATGCTTGAAGCAGTCCTAAGAAACTAATTAAAAAAGGAGGCAAACACGGGAATCACGAGGAAATATTTGTAACGGTTTATAAACTGCCACTAGTTGAAAGAGCTTTTCAAATTTTTGTAGTGACATTTGTCACTGTTAAGAACCGCTACTAAATTATCATATTATTAAATTAAATTTTGCAGCCAAAAATTTTAGCGAGAGGAAAAAAATTAAATTTTCCACAAAAATTTTGCTTCGGTTTGAAATTGCTACAAATCTCACTTAGAATTTAAATCATCATCTTCCTGATATAATTTTTACCAAAAAAATTGGAGGGATAAAATATGTTTGTGTGGTTCTAAAACTGCTACTAAAATTTTTCATAATTTAAAAAATAATTTTATTTATGGAATATTTAAATATTTTAATTAGTATGCATTATTTAATTATATGAGAAAATTTAATTAATTATAAAGTTTTGGTTATTAATAACAAACAATTAATTCAAATTAAATGCTAAGTTGTAAATTACATAAAAATTAAATATTGGTATATTAATAAAAATTATATAAACAATCTTGAAAGTTAATATTGATAAATTTAAAAGAATATTATCAAATTGACGCAAAAAATTGTATTATCAAATATATGAGAAGTAGATAAAATAATATGAGAAAAAGATAAAACAAATATAAATTGTGAGCGTCGAAATCTAAATCCAGCATTATCATAAAATCTTGAGAATGAAAGAAAGATGAAGACAAAAAGAAAACAGAGAAAAACGAAATAGGGTGGAATAGGTATTGATACATTAATAGGAATTAGCAATGGTTTGGGTGATTATTTTTTGCAGTGGTTTTGTTAACAACGATTTGTTTTTGCAGCATTTTATGTGACAATTTTTGTAACTGTTTTTTTGTATTTGCAGCGGTTCAGAATTGCTACTAAATATGTATGTTTAAAAAATTCCCTCTTACTGATTGAAACATATTACATGTATTACGTACCTGAATTCTTTATTCAACATTATCGACTATGAAAAGGGGTAAATTGTCATCTCCTTCAGGGAAGAAGTTATGTAAATTAGTAGTGTGAAATGACTATATCTCATAGGTGATATGCTCATCGCTATCACCCATATCATAAAGATATCTAGGTTTAAGATGAACAATTATAGTCTAATCTTTATGTTTCTCATCCTCCACATAATAACCTTATTAAGCCTCTAATGCTAGAATATATAGCTCATCACCTTGAGATTAACCATTGTGAATGAGCCTTGAGAAATTCACATGTGATTCCCAGTTCATCAGTAGTGATTCCACAAGAAGTTGTATTTTCCTAAGAACACTTGAATAACATGACAACTAATTGCCCCTGATATTTTAGTTTGATTATATCAACCAATTTTCTATAGTACGGGCACCTTCAAAACACATATCACCGATATTGCTGCTCGCATAACTTCTTGTAACAAAGGTTTAAAAAACCCAAAACTTTAGGTGAGAGAGCCTTGTTCGTGAAACTATGCATAACTTGAACCTACTGATGTTGTATGCAGTAAAATTTTTTGCATAATGAAATGGGCTAATTGCAAGACTTGTCAAATCAATTGGATTAGAGTTGTTGTCATTGCATATTCAGTGTGCAAACCAACTTGGGAATTCTCTATGCGCCCTCCTATCAACCTCAACGGATGTTTGTGTTCGAATACGTACTTGACTCTTGATATACCTTCGAAACTCTCTGTTATAATTAATTAGTCAATAAGTAGACAAATATAATTTGAAGTTATAAAATAATAAGTTAGTGCTGATACTCACTGAATGAAAGAATCAGTTTGATTGTAGTTGATTAAGACATGTTTATGTGCTTGATGCATCTTAGTAAGAATGAGGTTGAAGTATTGATATCCTCCAATTGGTTTCCCAACAAGAGGGAATAAACTTGTCAATGTTGATAGACCAATGTTGGGGAAATCATCAATATGAGGATGATAGTTGTAAGATGTCTAGATGCCATTAAAATACCGTGAACAGAAGTTGAGGACCTCATCACGTGTATAACCTTTTGCTATTGAACCATCTAGCCATGTCCTATTTCTCACATATGACTTCAAGTTCTCTAAAAACCTGTAATAAGTACATAACATGAAGACAAAGTATCTAGCCCTCTGATCCTCCCTCTATGCTGTCTCATCCTAAAACCCTGAAAAAAATTTAGACAAGTAATACGTTTTATATTCATTAAAAATAAAATAAACAGCGAATGAAAAAATGTCATTTGTACCATCTTAGTGTAAGTGTAGGAGAACGACTGCAATCCTGCAGTGTGATGGATCGTCTGACTAGCGTGGCTCTGCATAGCTAGCCTAGAAGCCACCCTTTCTACGGTGACCTCCTATACTGGACAAATTTTGACTAGTCTGGGGCTAGACTGTGTCAGGAACATCACCTTCCACTATTGCTGCAACCAAGTGCCATCCCCGTTCTTTAGGGGGTACAAGTAATTTATCATATTCTTCCACCTTTTACCCATCTTCGCGATAGAATAATCTTTGTGGATATCTCAAATAACAAATTTAGACTGCAACAATTATGAAATAAAAATTAATGAGTATTTCACACAAAAATAATAACTTAAAAAATATATTAAATGCGTACCTAAACATTGTTATCCCAAGCGGATTGCTTGGCGCTTTCCTGGACCTTCTTCCACATCATAGCTTGATAGAAAATTGCTCGAAGTTACCCCTAAGCTCAATCAGGAAGCAGTTGTACAACTAACCACCTTTTCCAATGAGAGCTTCATCTTTGAGACCCTCCTCACCGAATTTGCACATTTCATTCCATAATTAATATTAAAAATAAATTAATGAATAAATTTTAAATAAAAATTAGAATTGAAAGTGCTCACAATGAACATCTACTTTAAAACCAATGGACCGGCTTAAGGAAGGGTGTGAGAGTCCTTACTCCCTGGCAATCTCTTCATCCTCCCAGTGCCCAGCCCCTGTAATGATATATCAATATCACCAACCTTAAAATCATTGAGGTTGATATCAGTAGGCTTTGGATTAGCCTCGGCTCAACTACTATCCAGGGCTTTGCCTTCAAGGATCATGGGCCACTAGTAAAAAATTACCATATACCTGCGGAAAAAATCTGCAGGTATATTTCCTACGGATTTTAAAATCCGCAGGTAAATTTCCTGCGGATTTAAAATACATAGGAAAATTAATTTTTTTAAAAAAATTTGATAAAAATTACCTGCAGATTTTAAATCCGTATGAAAAATTTAATTTTTTAAAAAAAATTGAAAAAAATTTCCTGCGGATTTAAAATCCGCAGGAAATATTTATTTTTTTAAAAAAAAGTATGAAAAAAAAACTGAGGATTTTAAATCCGCAGGTAAATTTTCTGCGGATTTAAAATCCGCAGGAAATATTAATTTTTTGAAAAAAAAATTACCTGCGGATTATAAATCCGCATGAAATATTAAATTTTTTAAAAAAATATGAAAAAAATACCTGCGAATTTTAAATCCGAAGGTATATTTCCTGCGGATTTTATATCCGCAGGTATTGTTTTTTTAAAAAAAATTGTAGCAATTATAATTTTTCCTGCGGAATCTGATTCCGCAGGAATCCCTTTCCTGCAGAATGTGATTTTCGCAGGAAAGGGAAAACATTGCTGCGGAATTCACAATCCGCAGGAATGTTTTCCTGCGGAAGTGATTTCCGCAGGAATACCTTTCCTGCGGATTGCGCATTCCGCAGGAATCCATTTTCGAAGCCACGGGAAAAAGAATTCAAAGCCCTCTATCGATAACGATGCCCTGACCTCTTTGGCTTGTTGGTGGAGCAGCTGGGGCTCCCCCTCAAGACGCGAGTTCGAAAAGGCGCCGACGAGTCAAAACGATGCCGACGAGAACGACAAGCGAAATGATGCCGATGAGAACGATGGGGATAACTTTCAGCTAGGCGACACCAGCGAAGTCTATGGATTCGATAACGATGCCGATGAGAGCGACAACCGAAGAGGTGCGATGAACTCGTTTCTTGATTGCCAGTGTCTAGTTGCTTATGTATTTAGGATGCCTTGCCGTTGGGATTTATTTCATGCCGGCATTTTCCTTGCGATGAGCCCTGTGTCCCAATATTACCAATCGCTTAAACCATTTGCGTTCGGTTCTATTCGCTGTCACTTCTTCCTCACCAGCTTCTTGTTCACCCTCCGGTCGGTGAGTTCTTCTCTCCTTTTGCTCTCACTTTTTTTCCTATTTTCATGGCTAAGATTTATTTGAGCTCAGATTTCTATTTAGTCTCTGTTTGTTCTGGGACAGATCCCCATCTCTAACTATCCCAATCGTTACACCCGTGTGAGCTTAGCTGAATCAGCATGCATCTACCACTTTTGTGCTTCGACTTCCACATTCTTAATATTTTGTCCTTGCCCTGTGGCATTTTGATCTAACTCATAGTCTCTGATGCTTCACTGTTCTTATTCCGGTATAATTGCTTATTTGTCAGATCCACGATACTTCTTTTCTTTTTAAGTGCATAATAAGAAAAAGGAGAGAATGAGGGAAGGAAAAGCTTGTTTGCACAAGAAGGAAGGCTCCGTGATGGAGCTAAGTTCTTGAAAAGAGTTCGCAGTGGGGTAAGTTTACTTTTCTATTTTTCTTAACCTTGAAGTTATGATTCTTATGTTTCTGTTTTACCATTTGGAATTAATTACAATAGTTTTGCAGGGTGTTGATCCTGCTATTAGGGCTGAAGTTTGGCCATTTCTACTTGGAGTGTAAGCATGCTTTCTTCCTGGTTTCATTCCTAATGACTATCACAGTATCTGTGTGTATGCTTGAAATCAATCAAACAACGTTGTTATATAGTTGCCCCCTTTTGGTGCTTTTTTACATATTACGCGTTTGGGAAGACATTGATTACTCTTTCCCTACATTTGGATTATTGGAGTGGTTGATTCTCTATTTCATATTGTTGACTTTTGGTTATGATTTAGTTTTTATTATTAATAAATGAGCAATTAGAATCCCTAAATTAGTGACGGGAACAGTGCTCCTATTTTTCCTCTTTCCATTATTTGTAATTAAGAGCTGATTCTGGGGGAATTAACTTTAACCTAGAATTACCTCTATAAGTACTATGTTTGCCAAGGAATAAAATAATTCATTTTTGGGTATTACCATTTTCATGGTATCAGAGCGGGCAAACACGAGGGACTCTGGAAAACAGAGCATGACTAAGTGAGAGAGAGCGACATCGACGACAACGACGTTACGGGCGAAAGGAACAGTACGAGAGTGGATGAGGGAGCGACGCACAGATGACGACTCGCGAAAGACCTGGCAACGCAGTGAAGACAACAGTGATGCCGTCGAAGGCTCTTAACACCATCTCGTCATCGTCGAATCAGAGCAATAGGCTATAGGCGACACCAACTGACGCTGTCCTTTCGTCGATCACCATCCATCGGCTCAATGGACAAAACTACCTCCAGTGAGCTTCGGGAGTTCGCCTGTTTGTCACAGGCAGAGGTAAATTCGGATACCTAAATGGTGCCACGCGAAAGCCAACAGAAACTGATCCCAAATATAACACGTGGGAGGCAGAAGACTCTATGATACAGTCATGGCTGATAAATTCAATGACTACCGAGATCAGTATGAGTTTCACCCTGTACAAGTCTGCTCGTGATGTTTGGGAGGCTGCCCATGATATGTTTGCATCTCTCAAAAATAGAGCTGCAATTCTGGAGGTGGAAGCACGGCTGGATCAACTCAAGCAAGGTATGTTCACTGTCACTGAATACTGGACCAAGCTAATTACTCTATGCAGCAATTGGATGAGTATGAAGCACTGGAATGGAGCTGCACCGCTGATGCTCATCTGTACAATCAGATTAAGGAAGAAAAACGTATCTACAAATTTCTCCTTGGGTTGCAACCCTCATATGATGATGTAAGGGCACGAATAATGAGCCAAGACAAATTACCAAGCCCGAGGGAGGTGTTTTTTTACAGCCAAGGCAGAAGAGAGCAGGAGATTACTCCCAACTCCTAAACCACAGAATCTGGACAGCGAGTCAAGTGCATTTGTTTCCAAAGGACATTACTTCAATGATGGCAAAAGCAAAAGGAAGTAGTGTGACCATTGCCAAAAACCAGGACGTACTCAAGAGACATACTGGAAAATACATGGTAAGCCTCAGAATCACAAAGGCAAATGGAAACCAGAAATTAGAGCTCATGCCACAACATCAGAATCTCGGTCTGAGGCTGAAGGGAAACTGAACCAGGAAGAGCTAGAATTTCTCAGGAAATTGTTGGCAAAGCATAATACTAAAGAAGAGTTGGTAGCTACCGGAAATGTAGCCCATACAGGTAATGCAGTCCTAGCCCTTAAAACTAATGTTCATCATGATAACATGTTGATTGTGGATTCAGGAGCTACGGACCATATGACTGGTAACATCAAACTTCTCTATAATATTAAGGCATGTGATAAGTTCATGTTTATAAAAGTGGCTAATGGGAAATACGTGAAAGTGGAAGGGATAGGAGAAGTATGCTTATTTGGTATCGTAGTGCTTCCAAATGTATTATTTGCACCAGAGTTACAATGTAATCTTATTTCTGTGGGACAAGCAACTCAGTTTAATGGCAGTAATGTTAACTTTTTTGCCTCACAATGCCTATTTCAGGACTTGGAGTTGGGCAAGACGATTGGCGTGGCTAAGTTCTTAGAGGGGCTCTATTGTGCGGACCATCAACCATGCAGTCAACCAGCCGTACTAAGTTACAGTTTAGCAGCAAATGTGCACCCTCAATTCACAAATAAAGATGCCTTACTATGGCACTATAGGTTAGGTCATCCGAGCTTCAAGTATTTGTCCAGATTATTTCCAAATTCAATGAGTAAAATTGCCTCTTTTTCTCCTTGCGAAATTTGTAAATTGTCCAAGCATATCAAAAACAGTTATAAACCTCACTCCCATGAATTTTCCCAACCATTCTCTCTTGTGCACAGCGATATATGGGGACTAGCTTGCATTCCCACTCTCTCTCACTCTCGATGGTTTGTCACTCTGATTGATGACCATACACGTTTTACCTGGGTTTACCTTATGAAGGACAAATCAGACCTTAACGACATCTTCAAAATTTTTCACAAAATGGTTCAAACCCAATTCAATACACCTATCAAAGTCTTTTGGAGTGACAATGGGAGAGAATACATGAATTCAGACCTTCAAAAATACTTCCACCAACATGGTATTATCCACCAAACCAGCTGTGTTAACACCCCCAACAAAATGGAACTGCCGAAAGAAAGAACAGTCATATCCTAGAAGTGACCCGAGCAATAATGCTCACACACAATGTTCCCAAATATTTTTGGGGAGAAGCCATTCTTACAACCATTCATCTCATTAACCGCTTGCCATCTGCGACACTCAACTTTAAAACTCCTCTTCAACTTCTCTCCCAGACTTATCCACATTCCCACATTCTTACTCATATCCTAGATGAGTATTTAGTTGCATAGCCTATGTCCACAATGATCACGATGAAAAACTTGACCCATGTGCTCTTAAATGCATCTTTCTTGGCTATCCCTCAACTCAACATGGTTATAAATGCTATTCCCCTACCTTAAAAAGGTTCTTTACCACCATGAATGTTACCTTTGACGAATCCCAACCTTATTACTCCAAACCACCCATTCAGGGGGGAGTGAGAGTGGTGAATAGGAGCTTTGGGATCCACCCTCATCCGAATGAAATCAATCTGACTCATATAATCCCATATCTCTCACCAATGACTCGACATTCCTACTTACACCTACCTCACCAGAACCAGCCCCTTGAATTTGGAAAATTTGGAGATAAGACCTGACAATACTAGGAACGTGCCTGAGGATGAAGAAGAACGTGGAAGCGAGGAGGAAGTAGTTGAAGATGAACCTGATGCGGCTATGAGAAAGGAAGAGCCCTCTAGAACTGAACCACTCCATGACTCTATCTCAGCTCCAGGTACTGAGGAACTAGGCTGGCCCATTGCCTTGAGGAAAGGGGGTAAGGTCGTGCACTCAACCTCCTATTAGCAAGTTTGTTTCCTATGATAGATTTTCAACCACTATGCGAAGCTTTGTCACACGATTGGAAGATGAATAGCTACCTGATAGTTTCCTAGATGCCACTAAGGATCCAAATTGGAAAGGGGCAATTGAAGACGAATTACAGGCTCTTAACAGAAATCAGACGTGGAAAATCACCAGCCTACCAACTGGTATGAAGACTGTAGGGTGCAAATGGGTGCTCACCAAGAAATACAACCCAGATGTTACTATCAACAAGTACAAGGCGAGATTGGTGGCTAAGGGGTACTCTCAAACATATGGAATTGACTATCAGGAGACCTTTGCTCCAGTGGCTAAACTCAATACAGTTCGAATACTTTTGTCTCTAGCAGCGAACTTGGATTGGCCCTTACATCAGCTAGATGTGAAGAATGCATTTCTAAATGGAGATCTAGAAGAGGAGGTGTATATGGAGGTTCCACAGGGACTAGCTGAACATAATGTCCCAGGAATCGCATGCAAACACTACAAATCATTATACGGCCTAAAGCAATCTCCAAGAGCATGTTTCGAAAAGTTCACTAAAGCTGTGAAGAAGGTGGGATTCTCCCAAAGCCAAGCAGATAACACACTGTTTGTGAAACACAATGGAGGCAAAGTGGCTATACTCATTGTATATGTTGATGATATAATCTTGACAGGGGATGATGCGAATGAGATAACAAGACTGAAGGAATCTCTTGAAGAAGAATTTGAGGTAAAAGACCTAGGGGGCCTTAGATATTTCTTAGGAATGGAGGTGGCACGGTCGTGAGATGGAATCACAGTCTCGCAAAGGAAATATACACTGGATTTGTTAAAGGAAACAGGAATGTTGGGAGCTAGGCCAGCGGACACACCAATAGAATTAGGAGTCAAATTAGACAACAAGGTAGAAGAGGAAGAAAAGGAGGAAGCATAAACAACGAAACCAGTTCCAGTAGATGCTGAAAGGTACAAGAAACTGGTGGGAAAGTTGTTATATTTGTCACACACGCCCAGACATAAGTTTTGCAGTTGGTATGGTAAGCAGATTTACCAATGAACCCATGGAAGAGCATATGAATGCTGTCTACAGAATACTACAATATCTTAAGATGACACCAGGCCGAGGTTTATACTTTGCAAAAGGGACATCTCGGGAGATAGTAGTATATACAGATGCAGACCATGCAGGGTTTCTACCAAACAGAAGATCAACCTCAGGGTACTGTACCTCAATATGGGGAAATCTTGTGACATGGAGAAGCAAGAAACAATCTGTGGTGTCAAGAAGCAGTGCGGAAGCTGAACTGAGAGCAATAGCTCACGGTGTGTGTGAAGGAATGTGGGTGATTAGAATTCTAAAAGAATTAGGGTTTGCTCCGAAAACTCCAATCAGACTACGGAGTGACAGCAAGTCGGCCATTGCCATGGTCAGAAATCCTATTCATCATGAGAGGACTAAACATCTTGACGTAGACAAACACTTCATCAAGGAGAAGGAGGATGAAGGGGTTATTGAGATAACACACGTGCCATCCAAGCAACAAGTAGGCGATCTCTTTACCAAGGCTCTAGCAAGAATTCAGTTTGAGGAGCTAAGAGGCAAGCTGGGAATGAAAGATATCTATTCACCAGCTTGAGGGGGAGTGTTGACTTTTGGTTATGATTTAGTTTTTATTATTAATAAATGAGCAATTAGAATCCCTAAATTAGTGACGGGAACAGTGCTCCTATTTTTCCTCTTTCCATTATTTGTAATCAAGAGCCGATTTTGGGGGAATTAACTCTAACCTAGAATTACCTCTATAAGTACTATGTTTACCAAGGAATAAAATAATTCATTTTTGGGTATTACCATTTTCACATATTCTTTTTAAAGTGAATTAATTTGATTAGACAAATATGTTTGCTGATTATTTATTAATTTAAATAGCTATGACTTGGACAGCACCAAAGAAGAAAGAGATGTTATAACTAGTTAAAAAGGTAGGCATACAATTTTGATCTCTAAATGTGTTAGATAATTCTTGCCTGTTTGAAGTCATTTTATTTTCTTCTCGCCCTTGCATTGTTTTAATTCTATGCAGTATTAATTCCAAACCGTTAAACACAGAAATGAATATGAGAAAATCCGCAGACAATCCCTTCCATTTTCCTTGCGATGAGCCCTGTGTCCCAATATTACCAATCGCTTAAACGGTAAAAGCTTGGACTTTTAGATGTCAATATGAAGAAGTTTATGTAGATTTAGCTGCGGTGGATAATGTGAACTGGCAATATGTTTCTGTCCTCTTGTCTAGAAACCAGTCACATGAAGGGTTCTTCATTAAGCGTCAAGCAGAACCAGCTGAATAGTTCTATTGCTAATATTACTCAAATATTGTGCATATCGCATGTCTAACACTGCAATAGGGATAACTTTCAGGTTGGAAGTCTTTTCTGTGGGATAATGTCACCATATTAAGTATCTGATTTGAGTAAATGACAGTTTACATGCTAAAGCAAACAGCAATGGACCTTGAGTATGGGTTTGCCTCATGTGTAGTATGGATAATGTCACTCCTGACTGGTTTCAAACTTTTAAGAACCATAAAGTTGAGTTAGTGTTGAGCTTCACTAAGGAATAGAACAACATTGTGGCTTTTGGAAGTTGTTTGACACATTTCCTAGTATGAGAAGAATTAAAGACATTCATCTAACTAGAAACAATAACAACTCTAGGAGCAAACTACA
>JANTPZ010096634.1:0-14483 GCA_025593235.1 Vachellia pachyceras | reverse complement strand
CAACCATGAATGTCAAGAGCTGAAATCATGGGATCCTGATTACAAAATCAAATCTGTAACGGTAACAAATTAATCCCTTCAATTCCTCCTACGAATCCGTCTGCTATCTACAGCATCGGTATCACAATGCCATACGAACTCCTTCACCTCAGCAAACAAATTTCACTACCGGAAAAGAGACTTAGTGTGCTCGTAGGTGGCATGGATGCTTGAAGCCACCCTGGGAGCTCACATGCATCCACTCAAGAATCTTCTGCCGGAGAGCTGAAATATTCCCTACAACTAGTCTTTCACTTTTCCTAAAAAAAGTACCATCCCAAGTATATTACCAATTACACATCAGGCTCCTTTTGCAATCAGTGTTTTAGCTGAACTCAAGTCTTGTTGATCACATTGAAATATGATTTTCTTTCTTCTACATTGTTCTTTTATTGTTTCAGCTGCTGTTGTCTGGGTTATAGTCATTTTCCTCACTAGAATACCATTGTAGAGGAGAATCAACCACATTCCTTGTGTAAATAAGTATATAGCACCAAACTCAGAAGTTTCCATTAATCATCAACCGTTTATTTCAGTATGTGTTGACATTCCTGTTTGGTTTGTATTCATGGTGCATATGTTTATTGTTTTATGATATGATATTAGCTCTCCATAGAAGTTGGTAAGTTTTATTTTAGTGAACAATGCAGTGTCACCAAATCTTGGAGTAGTAGTTATTGACAACAACAAAATTGTTCGTTTCTTATTCAGTCAGGATATTGGTGTATTAAATACAGAATCGTTGGAACCATTCTGTACTTGTGATTTTCTGTGAGAACAGCTCATTTGAAGTGTTATGTTGCAATTCGGCCGCTTGTGCATCCTGTGTTTTCTTTGGGTATTTCATATGCATTTCTCCTTGGCTTTTTGTTGATGATAAGTGCTCCAACAGGAATTGATGGAGGAAATAAAAGTCCCATCAGATGCTGAATTGATGAAAATTGCAATATGTGATTTGAATAATTCATCTATAACTTTGGAAGATCGGCTTCGGGCTCTACAACAACTTAATGTACTTGTTGAGCCAATAGATAATGCATATGGTAGGTCTATATAATACCTGCCCTGATCTGATGCACATGCCCTTTTATAATGGTTGAATGTTCAGCAGCAAGCATTTTTGGCTGCCAGTTGACTGAATACTTCATCTGCATGTGGCATCTGTATTTCTTTTCTAATTTGACTGTCTCTTATTATTGTGTTCATGATAGTATTCACATTGCTTCCTTTGTTCACTCCCTATATTGTTTTATATTTATTTTTTGTTTGTCAAATTGATTTTTGTTGATTGAATACCAAATTGATTAATAGTCTATCTTATAGCAATATTTTAAATTTGCTGTAATTGTATTCTAGATTCCTTGTATGCATTTGGAAAGTAACTTTTTGCTACTTTGGGGGCTCTGTAATGCAGAAGACTAATTCTCTTTCTTGAGTGCTTGTAATCCATTGGTGTTGGATTTTCATGAAAGTTTGTACATAAAATTGCCTGTGAAATGTGTTTCAGAAACAAAGGGGTAAAGAAAGTCATTCCATGAATCTTCTAATCTCGTATGAGGGAAAGAGAATGAGGTGATTAATGAGACAATATGGATATAAATGTTTTTAAAAGTACGTTATATCATGTTCATTTTCAATTACCATTGTAAAAAAATTATTTAGTGAACATGCACTAGCTGAAATGTGATGTCTGGTTGCCTTAAAAAATTACCTCAAGTTTCAAAACTCATCTAGTTTCTCCCCATGTTCTATCTTTTCTCTCCATTACACAAAAGTTACTTTAACAGTATTTTGGGTTCTTGAAATTTTTATTGTTCTTATTTTTTTAACAATTTTAATTGCATACATAAATTTAAAAAATATTTAAAGAATTGATATGCAAGTGATTGAATGCCGAGCAACAACAACGACAAGACTTGATCCTACTAGGTGGGGTTGGCTGTATGGATCAAACGACGCCATTGCACTTTATCATAAGTCATATTCTGTTAGAATTCAGAATTCAAATTTGATTATGATGAGTACCCAGGATCTAGGTGCTCATCAATCTCTCCTAGTTTCTCTCATTTGCAAGGATCTCACAATTGAAAGATAAAAGAAGCCAAGAGGAAAGGAGAATCTCCCATACTCTGAACAATACTTTCATTCAATTCATCGGTGTCTTTGCTTACATATGGTTGAAGTATTTATAGACATGGGAATGGAAACTAACTACTAACTGACTCTCTAATTTGATGGAAGTGGATACCTAAGTGGCTAGTGGATAGATGCATGACTACATACTCATAACTGATTGACCCATAACTAACTGACCATTACATAATTAATTAATAATTGAATAAAGACTTAGTCAAACAAATAACTATTTTCCTCCTTTTACGCCTCTGTTAGGACTCTATTAGATTATTTCCTGATTTTGTTTCCTATAATGTTGCCTAGGATTAGGGGAATGAATCTGCATTAATGTTGAATATGTAATTCCTGATTTGGCTCCCTTATTAAGCCTTTCAGCTACTATATATTTTGTACCTCCCTTCACTCAACATACATCAAAGTGAGAGTTTCTCCACTTCAATATGGTATCAGAGCTAGTGAGAGTCAGATGGTGAGAGAGACCGAGGGCCTCCCTCAGCCTTCTGTTGGTGAGTGTCTGTGAGAGAGACCGTGAGCTAGAGAGCGATGTGAGAGTGAGACAGTGAACTAGGGTGAGAGCGAGAGAGGATCTCCCAAACCAGAGGTTCGTTGCTAACACCGCCAACGCCAACAGTCTCAGACGTCACCGATCGGCGAGTTCCCAGAAGACGACGCCGACCTGAACCGCGCGTGAGAGTCACGCGCCGGTCATATTCTCTGTACGTAGCTCCATTGACGTCATCGCCTCCACCATTAGCTTTAGAAGATGCCGATCGGCGAATCCCAGACGCCTGACACCATTCCGGGAAGCGCGTGACCTGCACGCACCGGCACTCCTCCCTGCGTTTGCAGCCACGCGCCGACATCCTTCAGGGTTCTTGAAAGCCACGCGCCGTCGTTTCCGACGCACTGTCTCCTCCTATTGATCAGAAGATGCCTCCAGCTAGCTTCCCTCCACTTTCCAGACCTGTTCCAAAGCATTCAACCAATATGAGCTCAACTCTTATGGCCCTTGTTAGTGGTACTAGTCTTGAAACTCAAACTATCGTGAATTTGGTGCAATCAGGTAACTCCATTATAGCTCTTAATGCAATGGTGACCGGTACAAATACTTGGATAGTAGATTCTAGAGCAACAGATCATATGTCTGGTAACAAATCCTTATTTATTGGAATCGGGTTTTGCCACGAGAATTTGAGAGTAAAAGTGGCTAATGGCTTATATACAAAGGTTGAAGGAATTGGGACTGTAGTGTTATCTACACATCTTGAAATTCACAATGTATTATACGTACCTACCCTCACATGCAATTTAATCTCTGTGAGCAATCTTACTACCAATCATGATTGTTGGGTGATGTTCAACTCAAAACATTGTGTATTTCAGGATTTAACATCGGGGAGGAGGATTGGAATCGCTGCTAAGGAATGGGACGGACTCTATTACCTTGAAGGTTTGAGTACCGAGAAGAATGAAGCAAGGAAGGCACTGGTTAGCTCCAATTTTGATAGTAAAGATATACGCTTGTGGCACACGAGGTTAGGCCACCCCAGTTTTAATTACATGAAGCATGCATTTCCAAACTTGTTCAATAAAGATTCTTCTCCATTCCTTTGTGAAACCTGTCAATTGGCCAAAAAAACCCGATGCTCTTATCCCAAACAAGTCTACAAACCTATAGCATCATTTACCTTAATCCATAGTGATATATGGGGCCCTGCCAAAACAAAAACCTTGAGTCAAGAAAGGTGGTTTGTCATATTCATTGATGATCATACTCGGATTACCTGGGTATACTTGATGAGGGAAAAATCTGAAGTGTTCCAAATATTCAAAAGATTTCATTCCTTTATCCAAACCCAATTCCGCACGTCCATTAAAGTGTTAAGAAGTGACAATGCCAAAGAATACTTGAGTCGACCCTTCAGAGAGTTCCTTGATCAGCAAGGAATTCACCATCAAACCTCCTGTGTATACACACCCCAACAAAATGGAGTTGTTGAAAGGAAAAACAGCATATCTTGAAAGTAACTCGAGCCCTTATGATTGAATGAAATGTTCCCAATATATTTTGGGGGGATGCCGTCTTAACAGATGCCTACCTCATCAATCGGATGCCATCCAGAATCCTCAAATTTAGCACTCCAATCCAGTGCCTCCTTGAAACGTATCCAAACTATCCTCTCGTATCCGTTATAGCCCAGAAAGTGTTTGGATGTGTCGTATTTATGTATAACCATAATGGGAGGGAACTAAGTCTAGAGCCGACAAATGTATTTTTCTGGGCTACTCTTCTACCCAAAAGGGCTACAAGTGCTATTGTCCCGCAACTCGCAAACTTACAGTATCAAAAGACAGTTTTTTATGAGGATGATGCCTACTACCCCAAATTGCCCATTCAGGGGGAGAACAATGGTGTGGAATGGCTAATTTGGGAACCTGAACCTCACACAAATCCTGAAATCTCAGACATTCCAATACCAACAAACCTGCCTGAAATCCCGGATTTGCCCATAACAGACATATATGAACCTGCAATCCCAATTCCTCCAAATACAAATCAAACTGTGGAACCAGATTCTCCAAACACAATCCAAAATGTGGAAACCAATGCTGAGATTGACACTGGGGTAGCTGGACAACCTAGTCCCAATGAGATGACATCACATGATCAGGAGGAAGAAAGTGACAATAGAGTTATGAACATTCCAAGGCAACGTCATGACTCTAACCCGGCGTCAAATTCTGAGGAATCGGGCTGGCCTATTGCACTCATAAAGGGGGTAAGATCTTGTGTGCTCAGCATCCTATTCAAAGGTTTGTCTCATATGGAAATTTATCTACTAGAATGCAGAGTTTTATTGTAAATAGTACACAGATTAAAGTTCCAGATACATTCCAACAAGTCATGACAGATCCGAACTGGAAACAAGCAGCGAAAGAAGAGTTGAAGGCCTTGAAGGAGAATAAAACGTGGGAGATCACCACGCTTCCTAAAGGCAAGAAATCAGTAGGATGCAGATGGATCTTCACTCCAAAATTTAATCCAGATGGAAGCATAAACAAATATAAGGCACAACTAGTTGCAAAAGGGTACACCCAGACACAAGGCATTGATTACCAAGAGACCTTTGCACCAGTGGCGAAGTTTAACACTATCAAAGTTCTCTTGTCTATAGCTGTCAACCTCGATTGGCCTCTACATCAGTTGGATGTGAAGAATGCTTTTCTGAATGGACATTTAGAGGAGGAAGTGTACATGGAAGTCCCAGATGGAGTAATAGCTCCACAGAATTCTGTCTGCAAACTCCACAAATCCCTATACGGCTTGAAGTAATCTCCGCGAGCGTGGTTTGACAGATTTGCTAAAGCAGTGAAGAAATTTGGCTATACTCAAGGACAAGTAGATCATACACTTTTCGTCAAGCATGATGGTGGAAAGATAACCATTCTAATTGTGTATGTGGATGATATTGTCATAATTGAGAATGATGAGTCATCTATCAGTCAACTTAAGAATGCCTTAGCAAAGGAATTTCAGGTCAAGGACTTAGGGCAAATGAGGTACTTCCTTGGCATGGAAGTAGCAAGGACCAGGAAAGGGATCAACGTGTCACAACAGAAGTATACGCTTGATCTACTTCAAGAAACAGGGATGCTCGGAGTGAAACCAGATGAGACTCCAATGGAAGAATCATGCAACCTTGAAGTCAAAGCGGAAGGTGTACCTGTAGATTCTGAGAGGTATAGACGATTGGTGGGCAAACTGGTATACTTAACTCACACCCGGCGAGACATTAGCCATGCAGTTGGAGTGGTCAGTCAGTTCATGCACCAAACTCAGGAAGAACATATGACTGCTGTTTACAGGATCCTAAGCTACCTCAGGGATTTACTTTGAAAAAGGAAGTGCCAGAAATATAGAGATTTATACTGATGTTGATCATGCTAGATCTGTGAATAACCGAAGATCAATAACGGGTTATTGCACATATGTCTGGGGCAATCTTGTCACCTGGCGAAGCAAGAAACAGACGGTGGTATCCAGAAGCAGTGCTGAAGCTGAATTAAGAGCTGTAGCTCTTGGGGTATGTGAAGGAATCTGGCTCATCAGACTTCTAAATGAGTTAAGAATTCCACACGAAGGCCCTCTGGACCTCTGGTGTGACAACAAGGCAAATATAGAGATGACCAAGAACCCAGTTTATCATGATCGAACGCAATATGTGGAAATTGATAGGCACTTCATCAAAGAGAAAGTTGAAGGTGACTTCATCAAATTGGACTATGTACGATCAGCAGACCAAGTTGCAGACATCATGACCAAACCTCTTCCTTGAGTCAAATTTGAAGGATTTCGAAGCAAGCTGGGAATGATAGACATATATTCTCCAGCTTGAGGGGGAGTGTTAGAATTCAGAATTCAAATTTGATTATTTCCTGATTTTGTTTCCTATAATGTTGCCTAGGATTAGGGGAATGAATCTGCATTAATGTTGAATATGTAATTCCTGATTTGGTTCCCTTGATTGAGCCTTTCAGCTACTATATATTTTGTACCTCACTTCACTCAACATACATCAAAGTGAGAGTTTCTCCACTTCAATATATTCTTAGATAGATTATTAACCTGAAGATCTCTCTCTATAGCCTCATTGAGAACGTATTTTGGTTTTCGTCTATTCCTTCTCAGAGAACTCCACTTTTTTTGATTTAGCCCTCCTCACTAGTGCCTCTAATAGCCTTCTCTGCCTATGTTTGAACCACCTCAAACGATTCTCACTATTTTCTCTTCAATGACTACTACACCAACTCATTCACGAATTTTATCATTACGAATCTTATCCATTTTTTTATGTCCACACTTCCATTTCAACATCCTTATCTCAACGACCTCTGCTTTATGCTCATATTGTCCCTTTAAACCCAACATTCATTACCATATAGTAATGATGACCTTATAGCTGTACGATAAAACTTTCCGTTTACTCTATAAGGCACTTTTTTATTACAAATAACTCCAAAAGCTTGCTTCCATTTATACCATCCATTTTGAATTCTATGATTAACATCACCATCAATTTCACCATCATTTTGTATAATTGATCTCAAATATCTAAACTTTGTCATTTGTGAAATGATTTGATCCCCTGATGTCACCTCCAAGCCACTTCCAACTTGTCTCTTATTAAAATTGCAATGCATGTATTTTGTCTTACTCCTACTCAGACAAAAACCATTTAACTCTAAATCTGTTCTACAAATCTCAAGTTTAGAGTTAATCTCTTCCCTTGATTCGCCAAAAAAACTATATCATTAGCAAAGAGCATGCATTTAGTGATCTCTTCTCAGATAGGCTCAGTTAAAACATCTAATATAAGGTTAAACAAATAAAGGCTCAAATATAATCCCTGATGCAGGCCAATCTTTATTGGAAAGTTCTTTGTCTCACCCCTAGGTATTCTAATAGTGGTTGTTACTCCCTCGTACATATCCTGAATGGCTTTAATATAAGACATGTGCATCCCTTTCTTTCCCAAAGCTTTTCGAAGAACATCCCTGGACATGCTGTTGTAAGTTTTTTCCAGGTCAACAAAAACCCCTTAAGCAAATGAATCGCTTTTGTTGTGGACCTTCTGGCATGAACCCAAATTGATTCTTAGAAATACCAGTCTCCAATCTCAACCTATGCTCAATCACCTTTTCCCACAATTTCATTGTATGACTCATAAGTTTAATTCCCTTGTATTTTGCACAGTTTGAACATCTCTTTTATTCTTATAGATTGGGTCTAATGTACTTCTCCGGTCTTTTGCTATCTCCTCCAGTCATAAGCCACAACACACCCTCTTTACCCAAACATTTCCAAACCTCAATTGGGATACCATCTAGACCAATAGCTTTACCATTTTCCATTTTCTAAAGAGCTTCTTTGACCTCATCAATTCGTATCCTACAATAGAATGTCAAATTGCGCACATCTTCCCTAGTTGTCAAATCCTTCTACTCACATGTTGAACCCCCACCTCCATCATTGAACAACTCACAAAAGTAGGCCTCCCATCATCCTTAATGTTTGAACTAAAACTTTACCTTACTATAAAAGTTATAGAATGCCAGGCAACAATTATCTTTTATTGATTTATTATGTTTGGAGGACTTTGGACATTTTAGAATTTGTTGGGTTAAAAGGGATTGAAAACTTTTGAGTCCTCCATATTATGGGTTTATCCAACTGCCACGGTGCCACCAACTCTTATGGCAGGAGACAAAATGGAGAGTAAAGGGCTGTGAAGCTGAGACTGTTCATCCAGCAGAAGGTATGGTGGTATACATTTGAAGAACCAGAGGAGCAGATGGGCAAAAGGGAAATTTCATTATGTATAAGCTGCAAGGGAGGCAGATGGAAAAGTGTTAGGGGGGTTGGTAGAGAAAATTTGGGAGGAAAGTCAGGGAAAACGCTGGCCTTGCAAATGACTGGCACTGATTTGTTTTTTCTTGCTTTTGTGCTTGTGTCTGGCATTGCAGTGATCACTGTTGTACTTTTTGTTGTGATCTGTTGTGTTTGTGTGATTTGAGAATGTTTAACACTTTTGTTTTGGGAAATTTCTATATTATGATACCAATACCAGTGCCATATTGTAATATGTTGTTTTAGTGTATCTTTGCTGGTGACCCAATCAGAACATCTTAGTTTAAAGTTTAAACATCAATTACTTCCCTTGGATTATTCTATATTTCATAACAGATAGTGGTTTGTGCTCTCTCGTTATGCATAATATCACTGGCCACCTTCCTTTTCTTATAATATTGCTGCGCATATTTTCCTATAAAATGCTAAAAATTATTAGTTAAGAATCTAGATCTGTTTTGGTTCCCTCATCTTATTGTATGGTACTTAGTGTTGTGGTTATGGTATCAGATTTTAACAAACTCGGGGGACTTGTTTCTGTGACACGAGAGCTTTATCACCCTGATCCAAGTATTAGGACTATTGCTGCATTGATCCTTGGGAAAGTTTGTCAAAATAATCTAGTTGTTCAGCGGCAGGTATGTTTTTTCTGTGAAAAACAATTTACTCCCACTGGTCGTGAGTCTAGGTCACTTGGTAAGGAATTCTCATGTAGTATTAATTTTCTTTTTTCATTTCTACCGTTTGTTAATTAATTTGGGAATCAACATACAGTGAGAGGGAGATTAGAGAAGTATTAATTAAGGATTGCTTAATTGGGTTTAAGAAGTTTAAATGTTTTTAACCATTTTTCTTAATGCCTGTGAGGTAAGTAATGGTGACTTGTATAATGATTTGTCCACATTTCAACTCTTCCAGGCCTTGGAACTTGGGATGCTTTCAATGCTGATGAAGATGGTACACTCTAATTTTATAGAGGAAGCTAATAAAGCATTATATGCTGTTTCAGCTTTGATCCGAAATAATTTAGCTGGCCAGGAGTTGTTCTCTACTGAACATGGACATTTGATGCTTCAGGTGACCTGCCTAAGGTTATTCTTATTGTTATTAGTACTATTGTAATTTTCTTTTTCTGTATCATTATTATTTGTCATTTTGTGTAAATTTATTTCTACACATCAATTTTGCTATTACTACCTTTTAAATTGTTATTGAAATTGACGATTCTTTCAGAACATTTTGAGGAATTCAAGCATTGATATCAGACTACAGAAGAAGGCTTTGATTCTATTGGCTGATCTAGCGCAGTGTCAGTTAGAAAATGCACATAGAACTGAACTACCTTTCTTAAGTGATCGAGATCTGCTGAAATCCGTGGTTGGTCTCATTGCTGCATCAACCGATTTGGATCTCCAGGACAAGGTGTTTTTTGTTAACGTAGCAAATGATATTATTATTAAGTTTTCAAAACTCAATATCAGTTTCCTGTTCTGATGTCATATTTTTTAAACGCAATGTCACTCACTGTCCCGCCTTTCACCTCCTAATGATGAGCATGTTGAGCTGTATCTATTCCATTTGGCACTCCTGCTAACCACCTATTTGCTTATCGCCTATTTTGAGTAATGTGTTATTAGCTTGCGCATAGTGTAATTTCTCACAGGGACGCTTGGAAGGTTGTGTTTTACTTTTTTTGTGTTGTCTACAGTAGAATGTTTGATCCTTTTGCTATTTTTCTATGTCGTGTATTAAGCAGGTTCTTGTTGCAATTAAGAGTCTCCTGCAACTCAAGACTACTGAAGCCCTGGTTTTAAATGACATCTGTGCTTTAGGTGATGCATTAGATAAAATGAGGCAGTTGCTGCTTAATGTGATGGCGGACGAATCCCAGAGAGATTATGCGATAGATGTGGAAAGCCTTCGCAGTGAAGTAGAATACATTTTCCAGGGAAAGCTGTTAAAGTAGTGACATCAGTTGAACCTTTTCTTGTAGGTGGTTCTTTTTTTTTTTTTTTTGAGTGAGGGAAAACTCCTCCGGTATCCCGGATCCTTTCGGACCCAGACTAATCCGGGGTCGCCCCGTGAGGGACTTCCCAGGGTTTGAGCCCTTGTAGGTGGTTCTTTAAAATTAAAATAGGTGCATTGTTTGATGGTGGATCCATGTATACGTTAGATTCTGTTATGGATTTAAAAATCCCGCAATACATGTTCCACATAAAAGATGTTGCGGTGATGATGTGTTGATCTCACCATATATTATCATGCCTAGATATTTTTCCTGTGTATAAAACTTTGGTTTGACACGATGAATTTATGAGTTGTTTATTCATTTTAGTCTATCTAAACTGCATTTAGCCTAATGGCATTAATCTTATCCGTTGAGTCTTTTTTAAGTGAATTTATGCATTCTAATCTTCTGTAGGTACAACGGATACAAAACGCCTTTACTCGTGTTTGTATTTTCGGCATTTGTACTTTGTTAAAAATATTTCTTTCAATCTTAAACATAAATTATTTTTAATATCTCACTAGAATTAAAGAAGGTTTGACTACCTTATTAAAATAGTCTAAAATTAAAAATTCACATTTACCTTTAAAAAGATTTATTTATTTAACAAAATAATTTGGATTGTTCTTTGAAAAAGATATAAAGATGAGTATTATTTATAATTAATTATGATTTAGACAAAAAATCATCCAAAAACCATTTTAAAGTATCGTAGCTAAATATAACATCACATACTTGAATGCATTTTCTTTGGAAAACACATGAATTAAGTATAGTGAAATATAACATAGAATATACAAATATGTTTCATTCATATGCTTACCCAAGTTTAAAATACTTTATGCAGATCAATGTATTGAAATATACATTAGTTAGAGTTGAACCAGCAGTCTTTTTTTATTTTTTTCTTCAAAAAATACTTTTAAAGTTAGAGATAATATCATTCAAGTTCATATACTTAAGTAGGTTAAATCAAATATTTCAATTATAAGAGCCACCTGATTAGATTGCAAGAGTAAATATAAAGAATAACTTTATTAAAACTACAAGTTCACTTGTTGTCTTGATTCCTCTTTTCTTCTCATTCAATCAATTTATCATTGCAAATTTTTTGGACCTATATCTATTACTGCAAATTAGACGTTAGAGTATTAGTATTACACTACCAATATTTAATGATCTTTGTATTAGAAAGTTACATTCAGTTCTTACTAGATTAAAGCCTTATCATAGAACGAGTCCTTTAATATATTTTCCAACACTTGTCTCCTATTAATTCAATTGAAATTAGTGAGCCTAGATCATCTATCATGACCAACAAATCATTTTCGGATCAAATCATCATGTTTAATTCATTTTTTTCTTTCAGATTTCTCCTAGGGTCACTTAATATTGGGTGGATGTATACTCAATCATACCCATAAGAAATATATTTGAATTTATGAGGTTTAATTGTAATTCCGTGCATGTATGTAGTTTCTAGATCTCATACAGACAACACATTAGCTAGGCCAATTAGAGATTTTCTTTTTGCCAAAAAGGCCAATTAGAGAATTGTTGACATCAGTTCCCTTAACATGTATAAATATACTTGTTAATCTCATGGATCAAGTGAAAAATTTCAAATCACATTCATGAAAACTAGACCCTTGATTACGCTCCATCCCTTGCCCCAGCCCTCATCAAGATTTTGAGCTACATAAACAAACCAAAATTTACATCCTCATGCAAAAGAGATAGAAGAATGGAGAGGAGAACAAAGAGAAGAAAACTGATATTTCCATTTTTGTATATTTCACGGTCACCAGACTCCTCCTAAACCTCTTAGAGGATTAGTACAAATTTGCCAAAATATTGAGAAATCACATTTAGGTAAATTGAGATAAAACCATATATATGATATATTATTATAAATATTTTGATATGTGGATATATATTCATAACTCCATATAACATAATCCATCTTATTGTTGATGTTAGTACACGTTATAACTCTCAAATTGAAAAATCCACTATACTTATTCCTCATAACCTCCGATTGTGTAATTATTGTATAATTATGTTGTTTTATTCTTTTCTTTGTATACTTGAAACTTTGAGTTAGTTTTAATGTTGGAATCCTAAAAGTAGAATCAATTCCCTGTTTCCCTTCCAATTCCCTTACCTTCTCAATATTTCTCATCTCAATCTCTTGTATCTTTCTTATTTCATAAAAAATTGTATTTTATTCAATCAATAAAATCTACTTACTATCTCAGACTTTTGATATGAAAGTTAAATAATTTGTGAAAAAATTATGAACAGCGGTAGATCTGACAGGTAATCCTTCACTGGGATGTGCAGTAAAATTTCCAAGTGATCTGCACATTTTTTAAGCCTGGATCCGCTCAAAAACTTTGTAGCATGTTCGATAGATGTTGATCGTGCCAGCGTTGTAAAAAAATATAATGTGATTGTTTGAAAAAACTTATTTACTCCTCGAAAGTATGTTATAGTGTTTATTCGTAAAACGAGATAATCTCCTCCACATATTTACTTCGACATGCATAAAAGTACTTATCTACCGTATTCCCAAACGGATATAATAAACAAATGAAAAAGAAAAAAACTTGTGAGAAAAAATACGACAACAAGAAGTTAATCAAGTTATTACAGAAGTTAATCAGGTTATTAAAAAAGGACCCAAGGTGAAGGCAAGGCTCGGCGAAGCAGGGAGCGAGCCGGAGAGGAGGATGAAGAGCGCTTCTCGGGCTGGTACTGGAGGTTTGGGTGGGATTCATAGGCCTTGTTATCCTTTCCATGGTTGTTCCTCTCGAAACCCTAGAATCCTTGTGAATTGCCGCATACTAGATTGCTATTTTGTGAACCAAGAGAACCAGCTTGGGAACCGGTCTGTAAACTATCCCTCCATCACTACCAAAAGTTGTGGCTGTTTGGAGAAGGCTCAAGAACTGTTTCTGATGAATATTTGATACATTTCTCTAGCATGATTTTTTGTGGTTGACCCAAGTCCTATTGTGTGGTGATTTTGCTATCATCAGCTTGCCTCAAACATCTATCTTTAAGCATCTGAAGTGACTACAAGTACTTTGTTTTCCTAATTAATTTTGTGCCAAGTTATTCTACCTTTCAGCAATATTTATAGTTCCTTGGATAATTGTTGGGCTAATCAGCTACTTGTAAAAACATAGCCTTATATTTACTTTTTCCCAAACTTTCTTCTATCTCTAGGTTAATTATGTCATTTCTTCTGTTTTGACCTCAAACATGATACTAAATCATGTTTTTTCATGGCAATCACACATGTTTCCAGGTTTGAGAAGAAATTACAGAAGATAGAAGTCACTATAGCCAGAGCTAAATCATTCCCTGTAGATTGCAATAATGTTGACAAGAAATTGAGACAAATATTTGATTTAACTGAGGATGAAGCTGATTTCCACATGAAACAGAGTGCGTTCCTTTATAAACTTACCGTTCAGACCATGTCAAAGAGTCTCCACTGCTGGTCACTGAAACTAACTGTAGAATATTTCAAAACTACCCATGATAAGGAGGCTGATGCAGAAAAGTTTGTGGATTCTTCGTTGCACCACTATGTTATGTTTTCAAAGAATGTGCTTGCAGCTTCGGTAGTCATCAACCCCACTGTTATACATGCAAAAGTATGTTAAGACTATTCTTATGCACCAGTGAGTTGTAGAGGTTAAATTTATCGAGGTGTAATAATTTCATTCTGTTGTTGCTATGCGATATTTCAGGAAAGTTCGATACAGGTTTTTCATGTGTTGACAGATGGACAAAATTTAGGGTTTAGGGTTTAGGGTTTGGGGTTTGGGTTTGGGGTTTGGGTTTCGGGTTTGGGGTTTCGGGTTTCGGGTTTAGGGTTTC
>JANTPZ010096633.1:0-23232 GCA_025593235.1 Vachellia pachyceras | reverse complement strand
CAGCGACGGAGGTGTTGGTGAGGTCGCAGGTAACGCCGGACTAAGAGCACGGGTGGGCATCTGCGTCGTTCCAGGAGAAGAGAAAACAGAGGAGCAAGAAGAAGAAGAGGAGGGGGAGAGAGAGAGAGGAGAGAGAGGGATTTTGCATAAAAAGTCATTTTGGCCAACGGGTTATCCAAACGTAATTACATTTTTACCAACGGATTATCCAAACATAAAATTTTTTCATTCTCCCAAAAGTCATTTTTAAAAGTCATTTTTCCCAACGGTCGTTCTCCCAATGGATTTCCAAACAGAGCCAATATTGAGAAAGAAAGTAGAAATTTTATTAGGGGAGAAGAAGATGAGAATCGTAAATGGCATGTTGTGGCTTGGGAGAAAATATGCAGTGATAAAGAGGAAGGAGGCCTAGGTTTAAGGAACTTAAGGGGTATGAATGAAGCCTTTTTGTATAAGTTACTGTGGCGTATGCACACTGATGCAGATGATCTGTGGGTGCAAGTGCTAAATGGCAAGTACGGAAGAGGAAGAAAATCAACTGAGGAGCTAATAGCGAAAGGTGGAGACTCTCGGCTCTGGAAGGAATTAGCCAAGATGTGGGACAAATTCAGGGGAATAATTGAGTTTAGAGGGGAAAGGGAGAATGGAAGATCTGAAAATAACATCAGAATTACTAATGATGCAGACAGGGAAGTTTTCTGGACTCTTACAAAGGATGGGAAATTTAATACTAAATCTGCATATCATCACACTCAGACTGGACAACGAGGGCAGAGGTTATCTGAATGGAAGAAAATATAGAGATTATGTGTACATGAGCATGCAAAGGTGTTTGCTTGGGTTATGCTTCACAGGAGACTGATGACAAAGGAAATCACACGACGATGGGATGGTGAAAATGGGCAATGTTCCATTTGCAAGCTCAATATAGAAAACCAAATGCATGCCCTCAGAGATTGCCCGTATGCAGCGCAAGTTTGGAGAAGAATAATACCTATCCACAAGCATAGAAAATTCTTTAGCTTGAATTGGGAATCATGGGTAAGGAGGAACATAAATAGCAATCCAGGCTGGATGGAAGAAGACTACTGGCTTGATTTATTTGTTGTTATGTGTTGGATGATCTGGAAATGGAGGAATGGGCAACTGCATATTGAAGATTATGAGATATCTTGGAATGGGGCACAAATGGCGAAGGAGACTGTGGAGATTTGCAGAAAAAGAAAGGAAAAGGATTTGCTTAACGGTCCTAGGGAAGAGCAGGTGATAATACAATGGAGACCACACCTCGACACTGGTGTAAAATTAATACTGACGGGTGGAGTTCAGGCAATGGAACTGGAGGATGCGGGGGAGTAACAAGGGGGGATTGTGGAGAGTGGATTAGAGGTTTCTCTATTCAGCTACCTGGAAGTGACACAGTAGAGTCAGAATTAACCGGACTGATAGAAGGACTTGAACTATGCTAGAGCCTAGGCTTTAAACATGTTATAGTTGAGAGTGATGCTAAAGGAATCGTTCAAGCAAATGAGAAAAGCCAGGATCTTGTGGGTTATACGCACCTGCAGAGGAAATTGTTGAATCTGCTGGAAAGAAAGTGGGATGTAAAGCTGAATCACGTGTATAGGGAAGCGAATTGATGCGCTGATATGCTTGCTGCCTTGAGTCGAAATCAGAGGAGAAGGAAGGCGATCTGGGAGACACCACCAGCGGAAATTCTTGAGACCCTGGATGAGGATAGATTAGGAGAGAGCTTCGTTGGACGCATAGCGATGTAATTGGCTTTTGTTGTATTTCACCAAAAAAAAAAAGTGATTAATAGTTTGTAGGAATTTTTAAATTATTCGGTATTACCTTCTAACTTGCATTCCCTTTTATTCTTAATGTTAGTTTGTACTACATCCGTTCTTTAATATAAAAGTTGGTTGACTTAGAGAGATTAAATAAATTAAATAATCTATCTATCATTTTTTTTAAAATAATTTACCTAACTTATAAACTGACATGTAATCTAACAATACATATAAATATTTTAGAATGTGTGTTATAATTAAGTGATTTATTTAGATTTTTTTATCACCAAAAAAATCGAATGACTCTTATATTAAAGCATACAAGTTTTTGTCTCTTCTAGTAAATATGATCTTGATATTTAAATTTGTGTTTTACACCTAACTGCTACTTATCAAGCAACATCTTGTTAGTTAAATAGCTCTAAAGCTGACTTCTCTTATTTTTATTTTGTCTGATCTATCTTAACTGTGATCTGATATCTAACCAAGTCTTGCTGAGTCATGATCATACTAGCTGAGCTTAAATAAATTGTGATTAGGCTTGACTAAGAATGTATTTTGAAGCCCAAAGAGAACCAGAAGGTGGGCCTCAAATAACTGTTGAAGCCCAATGAGAACCAGGTGGGCCTTACATTAAACTTAGCCCATTTATAATCTTCTGTCTATGGTGTTCTCTAAAGCATTAGAGAAAGTTTTCACCCAAATACCTATACACGTGTGTGGGAAAGCTTGTTAAGTGTTGCTAACGTGACAATGTGCTCGTTTAGGAACACAGTATAAAAGTATTTTTAGGTAAGTCGAGGTAAATATGTGAATGAGATTATCCAGTTTTACGAAAAAACACTGTTGAATAAGCGTTTGCCTTTTGGAAGTGCTCCGCCAAACAATCCCAATATACTCTGACGGTGTAATAAGAAGGAGTATTATTATAATCGCGATGCGTCTCGTGAGCACTTTTTATCAGATTTTGTGAGAGTTTGGAAACACTTAAAAAAATAGAGAAGTGGGATGAAAAAATTTTTTAATTGATTTTTCTTACACTTTTATCTTACACTTTATCTTTCTTAAAATTTTATAACCATATTTTTTCAATTTTTAAAATTTCAACTAACAAAAATTTTACCCCCCAAATCCTTTGTACTAAACAGCTCCTAGTACTGATGATTGATGGATAGATAAAGTGCACGTTTGGAAACACGGTAGAGAAAAATTTTTACGCAAAACAAGGTAAATATGTAAATGAGATTATCTCATTTTGCGGAAAAGCACTGTTAAATGTGCGTTTGACTTTTACAGTCGCTTTGTCAAAACAAGCCCAAAGTTATTGTTTTTTTCCAAGACTTCATATAACGTTACACATACCAACAGAAATTACAACTTGGTGCAAACCATTGATATGTTAAATTATAATCAAAGCATAAAGTAATGTGTGTGTGTGTGTGTGTCCATCATGGTTCATGCATGCATACGTAAATGTTTGACAAGTTACAATTCAAACTGTCCAAAACGAGAAAACCATTATGGATTGAACCTAGAAATGATCATCAGTTGATTTTCCGACAGTTATCGCGTACTTCTCCCTTGGAATCATCTTTAACATCGAGCAAGCTCATCTTAACCATGGCTTGCTGGAAATCAAAGAAGAACATGGCCTGGTTCAGTGCATAGCCATTGACCAAGTTCCTGGTCGAAGGGCTGTTGTACAGTGTTTGGTCAGAGGTAAGAACTCCATTCTTCCTCAACAAAGCATTGTAATAGTCGTTGTCGAAGTCGTTCCTCGTTGTGTCAAACGGCTGCTCGGAGTTGTCGCCGCCGCCGCATGTTTTAGAGAGTGTTTTAGCGAACTCTGAACCCAAAGTTGGATCTGCTTTCAGTCGGTTTTTGAACGATGAACACCTTGCCACTCCAAGCGTATGTGCTCCTGCATGATGCACAATACTATTATTAATTGTCTCAAACAGTTTAAAAACGGGCTAAGGTATAATTTCAGCAACGGGAGTTTATCACCACAAGTTTTGGGCACAATTAATTTTGAAAAGTATAAAAGTAAATACAATCAATTAAAAATTGTGCAATTTTAACTACTATGTTGAACTGGTCTAATCATTTGTTATGAAGTCTACGTGCTTGTTTGGGAATTCCGTTGGGAAAATGGATTTTGCAGATTTTGAGACATTTTGGGAATTTTGAGATGGTTTTACGGATTTCAAGATGGTTTTTATGAATTTCGAGATGGTTTTTACAGATTTCGAGATGGTTTTGTCTCGGCTTACGTGCACCGTTTGGGAAAATGGCTTCCCAAACAGGCACTACAATGTAATAAGTAGATCTCATATAATTAAAAGAGGTAGATGTTTGGGTTAATTTAACAAAGTTTTTAAAATTATATGTACAATTTTTAAAGATTTTGCAAGAGTTACACTTTTCAAAACTTAATTATACAATATAGTCAACCATCTTAAGTAGCTGTGCTTTTCCTTCTTTTTTTTCCTTGCTCGTAACTAAAAGTCAGTCCTTCCATGTAGTGCAAAGAGTTTAAGATAAATTTATTATTAATGTTTCATTTAATTTGCAAAAGAAAATTATATTCCTTCGCTTCCTTTATGCACAGAGAAATCATCACTTTGTAACATGTATAGTTGAAATGAATTGTGGGCTATGCTTTGATGGAATCCTATGTGGCGTCCTAGATGTGCTTTTCAACAACTTGGCATTCTAGGTGCTGTTCAGCGTGGCATCTAAATTAGTATTCTCTTTTATTTTTGTTATAATAAGTTTAGATAAGTTGGATTTTGATAGAGATGCTTATAGAAGTATTTATAGATTACTCACTTTTTATATAGTGATCAAGTTACTATTACATAACATAGAATATAAGCAGCATGTTATCATCTATATATGTACTATGGAGAAGCCCAAGTGATGATGAAGAGATATATTTTCAAAAGACTACAATAATATGTATGATTATGTGGTGGTTGCCCAAGTGGTATTCAAGGCCTCTTGAAAATAGATTTCTTCAATATGAGCTTCAGAGCTTCCCTTTCACATAGAAAACTTGATAACAGGGTGTACTATTATATCTATGATATCATGTATGATTGACTTGACGATCTTCATGTAGGATAATTAGCTATAAGATCACATCATGCTTTATTTGCATAGAGTATATATATATATATATATATATATGAGATGAGCTATGTTATGATAATTAGCTCTTTCGATAAAGTTTTGTATTTTGTATATATAGATGGATATGATAGATATTAATATTATAGATATAGATGTATATGTACCAGAGAGAGCAACCATCTCTTGGGCAGTGAAGCCATGTTGGGCAAACATCTTGATGATCTGGGAAGCATTGAGGGTTGGGGCTGGCAGATTTATTGTATCTTCAATCTTTGATCTTCTTCCATCCTTCCTCCCTTTTGGTATGTTATACACCGGCCCTCCAGCCTGCTCATGTGTGTGTGTTGTCAAGCCAACAAATAATACCTCATATATATAATTAATCAGAAAAAGAAAAGGGAGAAGCTAATTAATTAAGCATCACACACACACACAGCGCTAAGGTTGCTGATGATGGATCTTACAAAGAAAACAGCATCTCTAGCAGCCATTGCAAGGATGTCAGCACATGAAACGACACCAGGGCATTGTTGTTCAAGCTGTTCCTTGATGTCGTCTATGATCTCATACCCTCTCAAGCTCAGATTTGCTGGTGAATCCTTCTCTGCTGTGTTTCCCTTCGTTGAATCTATCAGAACCGATCCATCACATCCCTGTCCATACACCGTTACGTTTCTCCAATAATTAGTCATTTTGTTATAGATGAAGTGCCATTACTAATAAGTGACAGCCAGAGAACGGGGATGAGATCAACGAGGACGTTGAAATGGACACGTTGCCATATAAGAAAAGATAGGATTTGTCATAAACGAACCCAAGGGAGAGCTGGGGTAGCGTCTATTATTAAAGAAAAAATGGTAGAAATTCTTTAAAATTGTTTGTAAATGTACCAAGAAAGTTATTGAAGACACTGGAGAGGAAGGTTGATTATGTACTAATATGGAGTTCTCTGAAAAGTAGTAGAGGGAGACTAAAAAGAATACCACTCTTGCTCCAATAAACAGTTATATATAAATATACTACCAATATTTACATCATATATAACAATGATATATATATATATATAATATAATTGAAGAGAAGGAGAGAACCTGAATGAAGCAGTCATGGAAGTGCATTCTAAGGAGAGCAGCAGCAAGTGTGGGATCCTTCTCCAAAGCACTGTTCACTGTGTCCTTCACAATTTGCTCAACGAAGGGGCAGCTGGGGAAGTAGTAACCCATGCTCAAACCATCTGCTCCATTAATATTAATACTCATCATTACTACTACCATCATCATCACCAGCACTACTGATCTCCCCAGATTCGCCATCATCATCGCAGAAGAAGAAGCTTTGTGCAGAATCTGAAACCGAGAGCAACAGTTATATATAGTAGTAGTGGGTCGATATATGGAGAATATAATGAGAACGATTGTACGTATATATCAAGTTTAGTTATGTGTGTGAGTATAAGTGGTAGGTCCAGTAATAAAGGGAGTCAATGCATGTGGTGGGAGAAAGTTGGCAGAGCAATATATTGATGAGTATATATGTATATAAAATTATGGTAATGATGATTATATATTCAGACTTGGTCGGCTAATGTACTGTGTATAAGACAAGACACAGAAAAAAGTTGGAGATAGTGGCTCTTGTCATTCTTCCTCTTGCTATATGGATGGATATCATTCTTAGATATCCATCTAAATATTATTATTAATTAATATTGCCTATTGGTCAATGTAGATGTTACTACTATATATATAGATTGTTATTTAGGTCTAATAAAACCCCATGTAAATGCATGTTGGTTGCACCCAAGTTGACACGTAAGGAATTTCACCTTTGGACTTTTGGTCAATCTAATCTGCAGATCCATGTGGATGATAAATACACGCATATATAGATATGACATTAATTAATATTGTAATATATAGCTTGACGTTGAAACGCACAAATATAATAAAAAATCAGTTTGGAAAATGACTGGTTGAAAATATCAGGGTGCAATATAAATGTACTTCCCTTCCATGGTATATAGTATTCAATATGTTTACATGTCAGAAGCATTTAATTATTAAAAGCAACAAATGAACAGTAAAAATATGTGTTTATGTGTGATTTTTCTTCTGTTATGCAAAATTTTTATAATTAAGTTCACTCATAATTTGTAAGTATATGAGTTTAAATTTTACTGCTAATGTAATGAGATTCTTGACAGATGGTCTATAATTAAATACCTTTATAAGCAATTTCTTAATTTGAAGGTATACCCTAACTTTGTTGAGTTATCAGAACTCAACTCATTTAAAATTTTAGTTTATCGGGAAAAAATATCATAATTTTTGGCTATAATTAAATAAAAGTTGATCCATGTATATAAGGCTTGATTAAGAGTTTTGTTATGGAAGTGTGAAACGTGTCTATTTAGAACGTGATAGAGAAGTACTTTTACGTAAGTTGATATAAATATTTGGAGGATGTTATCTTGTTTTACGAAAACACTATTGAACGTGTTTATGGGGAGGAAATAAACTTTTTTAAATAAGTACCAAGCCTTTTATAGGTTTATTAATCATAATGGATATATATATTCTGATGATGATGAGCTACCGATGGATATCCAACTCGATGAAACACACATCAGTTAAATAAAAATTATTTTAGCAAGTCAAGGCTTGCGTCAACCTATTAAGTGAAGCGATACATACACTGTAGATCACTTTGACTGTGCTGTTTGCAATAAAAGAATAATGGTAAGTGGAGTTTGACATTGAATTCAATTCCATTCCATTGATCCGATATTATTATAATACTTGTGGGATAAGTATAGTAAGTGTGCCAATAGAGAAATCTCGAAACTGATGAAACTCCATGGACCAGAAGCCTCAAAACTTAATATATGGCTTAACAGGTTCAGTTTAGCTCCAACCCATTCGTACTAATTCTGGTCATTCAACTACTCTATTTATGATGGTTTGTTTTAACCATTTGTTTTTACAGGAAATGAATCTAATATATATACACACACACGCACACACAAGGCAAACGCAAGTGGAGGGTGGTTGTGTGGATTAGTTGTAGAATAAGCTCATGGGAGAGCTAGCTAGCTGGCCTGCATATCAGACACAGACAGACACAGAGAGAGAGATGAGTGCTACATGTGTGTCTTTACTTGGACAAAAGATGAAAGGGAGAAAAAGGTGGAGGAGTCCCACATGAGGACGAGCTATATAATTCAACACGCCCCAATACATAGTTGTTTTTAAGTGGTGAGAACGCGTTTAAGCCACATGTAGGAGGTAAGTGGGTGTCAAATTACGTAACCATCCATATATATATATATATATATATATGTGGATATGGATGTGGGTGCATGCAATAGCTAGCACATAATTTGCTTCATTACTTCATCATAATTAAAGATAAACAGGCAAAGTGACAAGGGCGGCAAGAAATGATTGATGCTACCAAGTTTTTTAAAAAAATAATTTATTTTGTGTGCGCGCTCGCTGCTATCTGTTAATTACACACACACATTATACAGTGATCGCTACATACTAATGCCTTGTTTGGTACATTGAAATTGATTTTGATGGAAATGGAGGTGGATATGGAGGTGGATATGAGTTTTTACAAATATATTTGATATGTCATGGAAATGGAATCTCATTTTTATATAAAAAGATTAAAATGCCCTTTTATATTTAAAATAAAAAAGACAAAAAATCATGTCTCGTCTTCACCTTCGTCATTGAGGTCTTCGTCGTCGAAGGTTGCCATGGTCGAAGACCAAGCTGTCGTCAGAGGTATATCGAATGGTCGAAACAAAGCCATCGTCCTGGTTGGAGGTGCTCGCCGTCATGCTCGCTGGTGCCATCATCACTCGTTGGTGAGGTCATGGTCGAAGACGACGAACGGGATGTGCAAGGGCAAAAATGGGTTCCATGGACTTGGAATTGCAAAACTGAAGTTGAGGGATATTATTGTAAAACTGAGGTTTGGTGAATATGGAAATGGAATTGGATTCCATTTCCATCCTACCAAACATGTTTGTATGATGGAATGGGATTTCATTTCCATTTACATGTGCCCAATTCCATTATACCAAACAGTGCATAATAAATTAGCTATTTGGTGTTCGTTCAATCCCAATAAAGTTCTAAACAACTATTAGCTTCTAGTATACGTCCAACCCCAATTAACCCCCGGGACGCGGGAGAGAATTGGCAAGGATTTAAAACATTATACTCTTAGTTTAAAAGATCATATGCATAGTCAATTCTTCATAGCATCACCTAAATAATTATTTCACCACATGTGAAACTCTTTATAAGTAGCGATAGAAAAAGTTATTACTCAAATGATAAATAGCTTCACAAATGTTATCATTTGTGTAACAAATATAGTCAATGATTAAAACACTACATTGTTACTTGTAAAAATTAGCAAATATAGTCAATTTCTTACACTTTCATCCAATTAGTTGAATTTATACAAATATGAAATTTGTTAATTGCAGCAATAAATATTATTAATAACATTAATATATTTACAAATGTTATCATTCATATTACAAAGAGTAATCACTGGTATATATTTAATATGTTATATAGTTATATTCATTATATTAAAAAAGAGGTTGGTGAGGGGTGGCATTGATTTTTTTAAAACGATGATTACTTTTGTAAAAACACCATTATTTATAAATTTCTATTGTTACCCTCCCACTAATTTGCAATAATTTGGAATCATGGAATTGAAACGGTTTAGTTTGGGGACTTTCCCTACTTACAAGAAGATTGATTCTCACATCAACTTAAGCATCCTGCTTCGGGCAGTTTCGTTTGAGTAACTACGGAAAACAGAGAAAAGAGAATATAATTTAACATGCAAGGCTACCGCCCCAAAGATTGCCCAACACCCCCCCCCCCGGGGTTTTTTTTGGGTACTAACTAGAACAAGTACATACAGTATACAGAAATGAACTGAACTGCACTATTCATAAGCTTGTCAGGGTTTAGATATCATACATGGATAATATCCAGAAGTTCCAGTCAGTCTAGTTAGATATATATACAGAAAACGAAGGCAGCATCTGACATGCCCGGATCCGATGCCATATTTCATGCCCATCTGTTATGTACAAGTTTTTCTTTCCAGGCCACTTCATTTATACATTTGTATTCTATGCCTCAACGACCATCAGATGGCACCAGCAAGCAGCTTTCAAAGCAGTTCTTGTTAGTCGTAATAACATCATTCACAATCTCATCCGATTTGGGTTTGGGGTCGCAGCTTTGGCATCTTGTACAAACAAACCGTGCAGGTACAGGATCTGCATCATGGATATCAGAGCACCTTGTGTGTCTCCACACTCCACATATATCACAAGCCAACATTCTCTCACCATCATCGTCCTTGGCCCCGCAGCTGCAATCCACGGTCCACCTCTCAATGCCCCGTTCCATTTGGAATTTGCTCAACCCATTCTTGCCAATGCATCTTCCTCGCAGCCGGACTGTGTTGATCATAGATCCTGACAAGTGCTTGACCTGGGAGGAATCATCGACATTATAGCCATTTAGCTCAACAATTTGAAGTCTTCGGAACATGAGATATACATCTTGAAAAGCGTTCGCCACTTCAACCTTGAGGTCAGATACAGTGGCATTTACAGGGAGGATAACTAATTCCGGCGGAAGGTGTGCGGCAAAATCTTCAGATTCATCTTCTAGTTCTATTTGACATGAGATGCGTATCTTAGACGGGTTTGTCAGTGGCAACGTCTCAGGTTTAAAGTCCTTTAAAAACTGCTTGCAGTCAACAAGTTTCTGTGCCGAGCTCATGGCAATTGCCCTTGTCTCCTCTGGACCGTAGCTCAAGATCATCTGAGGATGAAGAAGAGAATTATACAAGTATCTCAAGTCATGTATCAGAGTCACTTCAGATGGATACTTTAGGCCAGAAGAAATATTGCTTGCAATGCCATCGCGAGAATTGTTCCCTGCCTCCAGTCTGCAACAAATAATATTGCAATATGTAATGTCAATGCGGAACAAACAAAATTAGAAAAATCTAGAATATAAAGGAATAAAACCATCAGAGGATCCTCCAAATAAAAGCAAATCCATATCTAAAGGTTCAGCAACTCACTACTAAAAAGAAAGTCCCATGCATGATAACACAGAACATCATGAATTTCTTCGCCAGTGAATTATCACATGCTCAAGGAACGACCAACTTTTTAAGTGGTTTAATTCATAACCTCATGGATCAATATGCTTAAAAATCAGAATGGAGTCAAACCTGTACTCAAAAGCACCAGTAACAGGATTGCATCGGGTATTCACCATTGCACCGAGGACCACTTTTCCTCCCAATTCTCCGAGGCAATAATCAAGCAGTTCTGGAGAGGCCACCTTGCAAACAGCACCCTTTAGAGCACGCCAGCTAACCCAATTGGACCCAGATACAGCTCGCAGAACTCTGAGCATGGCCTCCTCCATGCATTCAATGTCACTCTTAGTCCATGATGAAGACACTCCTGTAGCATCGACACGTCGTCTCTTGCAGGAGATGTCATCAATATTCTTTGATGCAGCAGTCTTACGAGCATCATGAATCAAATCCATCAAAAAACAAAAGAAGTCCCTTACATTTACAAGCTCATTCTTTGACAAAGAACGGTAATATGAGATCATGTCTTGTACATGAGGATCACATTTCTGCCCAGAGGAAAGAAAGGTGGACAAGGGCAGATTGGACAGGAATTCAACAGCAGACTTGTAAGATTCATGTGAAAGACCATAGCTACCAGAACCAAATTGATAACCCCAATCACCATACCAAGGATGTCCTTTTGTAATGGCATGGAGCAGCCGGTACTCCAACCCATACTTCTTTGATACATCCATCACGCTAACTTTTCTGCTCATATAGACATGTGAAAACAATTGAGAGTTGAACTCAAAGTATTAAGTGAAACAAAGAAATTCTCCCATCCCAAGGCAAAGTTTCAGAAGCCAAAAGCCCCAAAAAGTTGCAATGCAAGCCACTGTATTATCTCTAGTCTTTAGGAAACCAGCTCCCCAGCAACAGGGGAAAGAAAATTAAATAGAATTTTTGAATTCTGAAGTAACCATGTATTCAACCATTGACAGTCATTCAGTAGAAAACAAGGAAGCGGGAATCAGAATCAAGCAACCTAACCTAACTCCAAGTGTCTTGCAGAGGCGATCCCAGAAGTCCATGATATGGCACCCAGAAAGAAACTTTGAACCGCCTTCTTTACCATTAACACGAAGAAGGTGACCATAACCATTAGCATGGACTACACCATGTAAAAGATGATTTGTACTTTCTAACTGGTGATAGACCCAGTCTTCAACATCATCCGTGGTTGTCACATGGTTGCACGACTTGCACCTGAGCATACAAATCATACATCACATCAGTACAAAAATAGCTAAAGCATACTATGCCAATGCAAATGAGTACAGAGACACCAACCCATAAACATATTAACAAAGTATAATGAATTATATTAAATGGAGTAGCAGCAGCAGCAGCAGTAGTAATAATAATAATAAATAAGCAAGTATAAAAATTAACCCCAGACTAGCACAATAGCCCGGTTCATGAAACAGTTTCCACCCTATTAACCACTCGGATTCTTTCAATGGTCTCTAAGACAAGGGTGAGAACAAGAGTATGATCTCTTCTCTAACAGTCTAATCTATTGCATCCAATTACACCATCAATCATTATGAAAAGGTGCAATTTAGCTCTACTAACCACAACTGCAACTCCATGACCCAAGTTCACTACTGAGCCAAGAGTGCAGGGGTGGAATGGCACCAAATTTGGTAGCACATGGATCTCAGCTTAATTTGAACACAAGAATAAATAAATAATGAAACTTATGCAGGCTCAAGCTCAATTTAGTTAAAAATATTTCAAACTTTAGCCTTAATTAGCTCAGATTGATTTGAACAGGCCCCAAAACTGACGGGTGACAGAAAAAATACTAGACTTAGTTAAAGATTGAACTGAAAACACACACACAAATCTAATTCATATTCATATGTACTAAACACTAAGCAAGCCCATATGCATGATCACATATTCTATCCAAACAAGATATCAATCAAGCTCTCATCAAAAAGAGCCTCCCCAACAGTTTCATTAGACCACCAGTATTTCCCAAAAGGATGCTTCAGGGAACATGCCATCGGGACTTCAAAAACTATCAACAGGCCACTACTATATAGAAAAGGGAAACCCAATTGCTTTCTAGATTATGAAACCATATGGTCCAAGCAGACAAGATCAATTACCATACCATTCAAAACCTCATCAAATTTATACCAAAAAAAAAAAAAAACCTCATCAAATAAAAAATGTCTTAATATGATTGAGTGAAAACTTTGATTGCCAAAGGCAGCAGATTTTCTTACGCTTGCACTTAATTGAAAATCACTCTTCATTATGTATTAAATTTAAGGATACAGCAAGCAAAGTATTGATAGTATCATGACACCAAATCCTCATGAAAGCATCCAACCAATAATTTAAACTCTGGTTCCCTTCTAGCAACATTCCATTCCTTGCATCCCTATCTGTTAACATCTATGTTGTAACAGGCAATTGAAAAAAAAAAATTCCAAATTACGACAGATTGGGTCAACCTAACATGATCACCAAGTGTATTGAAAAACCAAAAAAAAAAAAAATCGGAGCCGAAGTAACTCACTTGGATTCTGACAAGTGCAAGATGTCCCCACAGCACATACATGGCTTGTGGTACCCACCAATGGAAGTACCATCAGCCTTGATTATAAAATGGTAACGTTTCCCGCATACTGGATGGCCACTCCAACCTTAATATTTCAAAGTTAAAATCAGAAAAATCATAACAGACACAAAATTCATTATGCAGTTGACAATTAATAACAGATCATCAATTCAAGTCAAAAAAAGACACAAAAGAAAAGAAAAATTATAATAATAAAAATGGCGGAAAGCGTGGCTTAAAAACAAAGATGCACGTAACCACGTTACGACGACGTCCTTGGTTTGTATTGAACTAATGCGAGAGCCGAGAGTGAAAGAGAGAACAAATAAAATACAAACTTTGGACCACGTCATAATAGCTGTCACTTAACTGTCAACAGTGACCCGATCCATGCCCATTGAAACCGAGACCTACATGTGGCATTATCCTATCCACGTGTAACGAATACATCCATCAAACCGTCAACTGCTTAATGGGCCCCACCTATCGTCCAAATCAGAGGATTCCTTTCGTGATCATCGACTCGGCCGAGATTTTGGATTCTGTCCCCATCACCATTTCTCTTATCGTCCTTCTCCCTTAAATTTAATTTTCTTTTATCATTATTATTATCAAAATATTAAATTATTATAAAAACTAACTAGTCAATTTTAAATTCCTACATTTTAACATAAATAATTTAACATGTCAGAGAAAATAAAAATATAGATTTTGAATAAATCAATGTAAATCCAGTAATTATAAATAGGGAAAAAATGACGAGGGATAAGGAAGTCGTTCCAAAGCCCACGACAAGTTTGAGTTATCATCAGAGTAGGTGGGGTGGACGGCCGCGAAGTTACACTTATTTATCACTTCATTTTTTCTTACTTTAGCTCAATATATTAATCATGCTTATAAATCATTTTTTTTTACTTTTTTTTAAGAGTATAATAACCTGAGCTTATGTCGCGAAATTACAACGATATTTTCCAGAGGTTATAATATATCATTTTCTCTATCACCACCGTAGATCGGGAACTGGCAACCGTAAGAAATTGAAAAACGATGAAACCAAAGCGATTCTCTGCCTACGCGAAACATAGAATCGGTCAACAACTGCGAGCCAACTCACCAACAACTCGGCACTGATCGCAGTAGACGGATCTAGATCTGGCCACATCCTCTTCGACAACGTCGAGGCAAACCACCGCTGAACTCGATTCCGGGCCGTCCGTCAGGTCACCGACACGGAACAGGATCTGCCACGTCATCAGGTGAGGGAACAGAGCCGAAGGCGGTGGAAGCAGCGCGTGCTTCGAGAGAAAGGTTCTCACGTTCGTCCGGAAGGGTCCACCGGAGAAATCTTCATCTCCAGCGACCGAAGGGGACGGAAACGTGAGAAAGTCGTAGAAATCAGCCGTGACTCTCCTCTTCATCCGCTTCAATGGCTTCCCACCACAAATGACCATAATGGAGCCAGCAACAGGCGCGTGGATCTATCTCAGGCGCGCGTGTAGTGGAGGAGCACAAAAAATGGTCGGGAACTTCTGGAGAAGATCGGTTAACTGAGGTGGAAGACAATGGAGGAAGGAGGGGAGGAGAAATGAAAGGACCAGATTGTGTTTGGAAGATGTGAGTCGTTGGATTAATCTGGGAATATAAGAAAAAGAGAGGGTCTTCAGAATTAAAAAATAAAAACAAATCTTTTTGGGAAGTCGCGAGAAATAGTGATGGGGGGTTTTGGGGTGTGGAGAGAGAATTTCAAGGATCGATACCTTGGTCGTTAAGCGAACTTACCGCTTTACATGTTAAGGCACACATGTCCGTATGAAATGACAGTAACAACCCCCTTAGATGATTAATGACGAACTTTCCCGGAAGGCTACTAATTTGAGCTTTTATAGCTGCTGAGTGGCGAGGACATATTTTTTTGGTGAGTGGCGAGGACATTTAATGAGAGGAAAAGTGTACAAAGTAACATGTAGGGAACGACACATGGGAATTTTATCAAAAAAGCAAAATTACCTTTTATGCTTTAAAGTGGTGCAAAATATGTTAGGAGAATAATTTTATAAAAATTAAGTGAAGTATATTAGATGATTTTATCTCAGTTTATATGTCACGGATACAAATTAAGCTTGTTTTGTGTGTGATTAGCCTGGTTTAGCCTATGACCTGTGTACAAGTATTTTTTAGGTCTGGACCTATTTTCGGTCTGGTATGACTTTTTTTAAATATTATTTTTTTAATTTTACCTTTATAAAATAACAAATAAAAATTCATCCCTCCCAGCGCCCCTCTCTCTTTCTTGTTACATACTACTACTCAATATTCACAGTAAAATGTAAATCTCAATATTTGTGTGCCATTGAAGATTCAAGAAGTGTGTGTTCCAACGGGCCAACTAGGTTCAAACGGATTGACCTTGCATTTTGTCCAAGTAGGAAGTGAGTGTTTTATTCCAAAACTTAGGTTTTGTCCAAGTACTCATATTTTTCAAAAAAAGATATTTTGGATACAAAACATCGGTCTGAAACCTAGGTTTTGATAAAGTTATTTTCTTGTCAAATCACACCATCTCTTCTAATAAATTTTCTCTTTTTTACTTTTTCTTTCTTTCGCTTTTCTCTTTCCTACCAACTTTTTGCCTCGAACTCTAAAAAAACAAATAATTTTCCAAACACAACCTTTTAAAACATAGGTTTTGCCTCGAAATTTGTAATAGCTATTCTCCAAAATATATATTTTACCTCAAAATCCATAAAAGCTATTCTGAAAAAAACTTCCAAATAAGCACTAAGTTTATAAAGAGTAAGGAGTATTTGATTAACTTTTAAAAAATGATTTTACACAATTCGAGATAAACATGTGAAATTAGTTTTGTCTCGACTTACCATGATATATTAATAAACACCTCTAAGACTACTCTAATTTTTGTGAAATGACATAATTGTTCTTTGGAACAAAAACTCTGTGCCATGAGTTGGAGAATTTTTTGGACAAGATTGATTAAGGTAAGATTTCCCGCCTTTTGCTTTAGCCACTTTAGTAATTAACAATTTTAGTTATGAAATGATAATAATAACAACTTAAACAATAATAACAATGGGTGAATGATCACTTTAGCAATTAACAACTTTAGTTATATAAAATGATGGCAACAACAATTAAGTAGTGATAACCACTCTCTTAAAAGTCAAAATTTACAATTTTTTGAATATAAAAAGATGGATCAGAATTAAACTGAAGGCAAATTTAAGATTGACTTAAGTAAATTGAACTAAGTTTTATCTATATTTTCTTGAAACTAAAGATGGTGAACAAAGCTCATTTTGACAAACTTTTGAGGGTGAATTTATTGTTTTTTTATGTGAGGATAATTAGATCATTTTACTAAAAAAATTAATTCCAGAATAATCTTCAGAATTATTAACACATTTCATGATACTCATGATCTCATTTAAGTTGTGGATAAATCCAAAGCATGTTATTGTCATTTTCCCTGAATTCTTCAGGGAAGAACCGATTTATGAGTTTGACAAGGACCAAACGGTCCTGCTCACACATTGCGTCTTTTTCTTTCTTTTGCATTTTTGTTGTTCTTTTTAGCAACAATCACGCCTTGCCTATTTTTTAAAAGAAAAAAAATGGTATCTTTGAGCTTCACGTCTAGGTTCCCGTTTCTTTCTTTTCTTTTTGTTTTTCTAATCAACCCACATCGGAGAACTTTTCTACATCATATTATGATATATCCCAACAATTAATTTAATATGCAGGAGTGTTGGCCCATAATAAAAAATAAATCTGATTAATTTTACCTTAAAAATAAAAAAAAATTCAACTTTATCCTTATTTAATATTTCATTGTAACATGTAAGAGTAAAATCAACATATAATAAATAAGTCGTCAAATTATACATTGGCTCCGTTTGGATAGCCCGTTGGGAAAACGGACACAGATTCCAAGGTAGTTTATGTGAGAGGAAAAGTGTCTCGGTAAGCGCACCCGTTTGCAAAACGGGTAAAACAAACAGAGCTATTTATTTGAAAAATCTAATGAGATGAATTATAAATATAACCAAATGAAACCATCTCTTTGCACTATAAATAGAAGCAAAGAGGCATATAGATTAAAAAATTTAGTTAAAATTACATTGATTGTCAATAGTTTATTAATTATAAGATAATGAATTAATTAGACCTTTGTTTAGTTAGATCAGGAGTCTCAGCAAATGGCATACAAGGGAAGAAATAATTGTACAACTTACAAAAAGGCTTTCAGAAAAACACTATGGAGAGAAGATTGTGGAAAGTGTTACTTGTAAATTATGATTTTTTTTTTTAAATACAAAGAGGCTAGAACTATTTTCAATTTTTTTATCATTTTTCTTTTAATCAGGTTTAATGAATCTTTAATCAAATCCTTGGTATTGAACAGGCAACAAGAAACAAATTATCACTAAGAAAATCCTGACAACACATCAATGTCCCTTTCTTATTGAATCCAATCATGGTGCTTGGATACAAGAATGCATAATAATACATCATTTCTTTTTCCACTTGAACAACTGATTGGCTAATTGATCACTGACTCTTACATCATTGAGTATAAAAAATGAGGAGAGGGAAGAAAATGAAATTTCAACAGAGAAAAAGAAATAAAGAATACAATTGATACAACAAATGGGCAAATCTCTGAGCAAAGGTGCAAGGAGTCATTGTACTGATCGTGCAACGAGGATTTCCTGATAGAATCCAGTAATTTTAAACAGCAAGATTCTTGGGTTAGGGAGGCAATATTGTATAGTCCATGCAACAAGAAGCAGGTTTGTAAAAGCCTGCAATCATACAAAATTACGTTGGTCTAGCCTGCCTCGTAAGGATTAAATGTGTTCAAAAAGAAAAAGTATAGTGCGTGTTTGGTTGCCCTTCAAAACCATTCCACCAAATCGTAGTTAGAGACATTTCTTATTGTTTTCAAAAGCACCCCCTCTAACTCCTATTATAATACCTAAATAAGGTGTTTACTTTTGTAATAAATACAAGGCTTTGATCCGCTTAGTCTTCTAAATTTATAATTTTCGCCTCAAATATCCATATTGATTGCACATAGCAATGGGGTTTGCATCAAAAGGTAATTTCAAATTTCAATACACATGATTAAATAGGATATTTTAGGATGAATCCAACACCCATTTGTAAAAAAAAATAACTAACTAAATTTTCTTAACATATACCAATTAGTTATCTTACTTTTATATTAAAGACCAACAATCATGTTGTCATATATTAAAAAAAAGCACAAGGCCCTATACACGATCCATTACATTCATCTTCTATTTCCTCTTTATTTCTCCAACCACCTAAATATAGTCACGAGTAATTCTAGAGTATCTGTATCGGTTATCTCCATTTCTTTACATCAGAAAGGATATAATTCTGTTTTTCACTCCTTTCTTAACTTTACTTAACGGCATGCCTAAGTACATGCTTAATTCTTAAAGGAGAAGGGCAATGAGGGGAGGTAGCGTGGAAATGTGGATGCAAAGCTTTATATTTGTATAACAGGACAATTACTTTTGTATATAATATCTTATCACCATAGATAAATAAATCAGTAATTAGGAATCCTCATGGCCCACCAAATGGTTGGCTGTTTGTACGTCCTTACGGAATAACTCCAAGTCCTATATATTTTTTCTGCAGTCTTTAATCTTATCCAGATGTAAGGGAGACAAAAGGTGTAAATCAGGCAAATGAAATCAACCATTTCTGCATTTAAAATGGTTTGTTATCAAACTATTACAAGAGAATGACTGTTTAGGTTTGTTATCAAACAATTATTAAAGCATAAGGAAGCAAGTTCATATAATTAGATGTACCAGAAATACTACGAAGGAAGTTTTTCTTACTCAACAATTGCATAACAATCTCATAAGTTCCCAATCTACTTCTGACAAGTCAATAAAGTCAACATCACCATCTTCAAACATAATCTGCAAAACGAAATGTACATCCATCTTGGTGAGATGCTCATGAAAATTACTAAAACATGAACAAAAAAAATCTCTTACAGTGTGTTTTTGGGAATATTTATCGAACCGCTTTATAATCCCAAAACACCACCTATACAAGAAAGAAAAGATCATAATTCAACTCCTCAGCACAAAATATGTGAAGTAAACCTATTAATGAAGTGCAAATAGATTAGATAAGAAAAGAATCTCATCAAGAAATAACAACTAAAACGAACCTGTCTTTTGTGGGATGATTTATCCTAATAACTTCTCCAATGCAATTGTGCGAGTACTTTGGTACACTGATAGCTTGAGAATATCCTAAAATAGCAAGCATAGCATAACCCGAAAGAGAAAATGACGGCAGAACTTAAAATATATGTTTCCCATTAAAGAAATATTAAACAGAACATAACTACCAAGTACAGCCAAAAGCTTACCAGTATGCAAACCTCCACTCTGATAAACCTATCAGTAACAGAAACAAGTCCCGTAATTAGCCCATCTTTATGTTGTAGATTGCAGTACATATTATTATACTGTCACAAAAATGAAGAGCAAAAAAATTGCACACAGCTAAATTTTAGAAACAGCGTAGCATGTTATTATGTGTTCTCTTTACAATTATATTAGGTTCTTAGAAGAATCAGGCAGTATTCTCAGTTGGCAGTACAGAGGAATTAATACAATTGAGTAATATTCTAAGATCAAACTTTTGCATTAATAGCTAATTGCCAAAATCAAGATGTTAAGTTGTCAAATGATCATGCATCATAGCAGTTACTTATCCTCCGACATTTCTCATACCTTCATATTGTAGACGGTAGTCAAACACAATTCTGAGTAACCAGAATAGACCAAAGATTACAAACAAATTACATATAAATGACACTTTTGCACACTGACCTGAGACTATTTCCTAGATCCACGCAAGCTTAAATCAGTGGAGTCATAGGTAATATTCATAGAAATTAAAGGTGTTAGATGGGGAAGAAAAATATTCTGAAATTCCCATTGATTGATGTACCCTAATAGGGTATTTATACATTTAAAGAGATATTCATAATCATAACCATATCCCTAATACCTCTCACTAATCATATCCCTAATATCTCTCACTAATCATAACCCTAATATATCTCAATAATATCAATACTAATTATATCCCTAATATATCTTAACACTCCCTTCAAGTTGGAGCGTAGATATTAATCAAGCCCAACTTGTTACAAAGGTAATCAACCCGTTTTAGACTCAATAGGACAAAAAAGATAAATGACTTAAACGCCAGCGAACATCAAAAGGAGATGCATCACCAGAACAAACAACTGAACGACGATCATCAAGGAAGTAATCTTTATTTCCGGCACAAGGAAGGGTCACAACAGGGACCAAGCAAAATGATGAAAGTACAGAAAACAAAAGGAACCGCTGGAGCTACACCAGGAGCCAGCCAAAGATAGATAGAAACGCTGGAGCTACACTAGGGGCTAGCCAAAGACAACATAAAATCCGCTGGAGCTACACCAGGAGCCCGCAACAGAGCCCCACAGTGCAAACGAAAAGAACCCATAGATAAAACTTCAAACCAGTACATGAAACCACTAGGGGAAGGACGGAAATGAGGAGACGAAGACGGAAAGGTAGAGCGCCGTCAAAAACTCATCGGAAAACGGCGTCACGCACCGGCGCGTGAAAAAGTCGACGAAACTTCAGACGGCGCGTGAAGCTCACGCGCTCTCCGAACGGCGACGAAACTTCTGGGACGGGCCGATCGGAACCTCTTGATTCTCCTGGGCCGGCGCGTGTAAGAAACGGAGGCGTGCTCTGGACAAATCTAGAACGAGCAGGGAGACACGCTCTAGACACAAAACGAAGTCTGACATGAACGAAGACTGGAGACGTTCGCTTGGACGCTCCATGCACAGCCATCGTATCAACAATGGCTCTGATACCATGTTAGATGGGGAAGAAAAATATTCTGAAATTCCCATTGATTGATGTACCCTAATAGGGTATTTATACATTTAAAGAGATATACATAATCATAACCATATCCCTAATACCTCTCACTAATCATAACCCTAATATATCTCAATAATATCAATACTAATCATATCCCTAATATATCTTAACAAAAGGAAAGCAGCAAAAGGAAAACACACCACCATACTCGAGAATTAGAGAGGCCAGACTCTCCAAAACCAACTCTGTCCCCCCCCCCCAAAATATTTGTCAGACTTAGTCACAATCCTCCCCTCTCCTGGTCAGCTCAATCCCTTCCCTTGTCCTTTCCTCCCTCTGATAAGCCTGGACTAGTTGGACCATCTATCCAGGCCCATTACATATATTTAATATGCATCACACGATAAACGTTGAAAGAATTAAAAGATATGGTGAAGCTCCACAAAGTGCCCAAGAATCAGTTTACGTAAACATTGCCATTTGTCACACAAAGGCCACAACAAACCTATCCAGCACCCAAATTGAGCCACTCCCACACCCCACCCCAAAAAAAAGAAAGAAAGAAAGAAAGAAAATAACAACAACAACAAACAAAGCATACCTCCAGAATTATTCACACCAAAACCATTATAAGCAACGTTATATCTAATTATCAAAGTCCGGTGGGATCAGGGTAAACAACTTATTTATTTACTTCAGAGAAAAAGGGACAAAAAGGACATAAATTAACAGAGGAACGGCCTTATATCTATATCTATACCAAGTCCAAAACTAAAAACAAACATGAAAAAAATTAGTCACTGCATAATGAAATGCATAAAATAAAATACATGGCTTTCCTTCCCTTTTCACTTCACCAACATCTTGGATCTCATTTGAAGGTGATAAGGGTCTGACTTGAAATCTTGAACATATTTACAAATTTCAGCTACGCTCCATGATTCAGTTCATGTAAATAACTATGCTTGGACATTTGCGATGATAAAAAATAAGATGAAAAGACACAAGATGACAGAAATAACAGTGTAGGCAAGAGCAAAAAAGTAATTAAGAAATTGACGCAGAAATTTCAATCTGAGGGAGAAAAGTATATTAAGTAGCCAGCACTAGCTCACAAGCTACAATAATGGATTGTGAACATAATGTAGTGCCACTTAAATCCATTACTGTTATGTTATAACTTATAATTTGACAGCCACATAGACTTGCATATTTTTACAGATAAAATTGTTTTCAACAATATAGAAGATGCATCCACCTGATGTGAAACTACTTTTAGTGCAGCATCTGATGATATTTTAGGCTTGGTCGGTCTGACCCCCAACTTACGACTGCACTCAGCTGCACCGCAGTGGCAATCTTGATCTGCACCAAATTGAACAAATCTGCTATATAGTTAGAATTTACCATTTGTCTTGCAATATTGTAAGAGGAAATGGAACTGAAAAATTGCAGCTAGAAAATGAAGCATTTGCTCGTACTGATAATCATAAGTAAGATGCTCGCCCTTCCTTATGTCACGTGTTGCAAATATGCCAATTCTTGTTTCACCATCAATTAT
>JANTPZ010096632.1:0-21046 GCA_025593235.1 Vachellia pachyceras | reverse complement strand
TATTGGATCTGTAAGCAAAAAAAAGAAATAGAGAAGAAAGAGTGTAAATGGGTTACGGGGTAAAATAGTAAATTGAGTAATAATTTACCTCCCTTCCCTTTCTAAACCAAACAAAGTATCATTAAAAATATTTCCCCTTCCTTCCCCTCTAATTAAACCAAACAAGGTAATCTTATACCCTCCCATCCCTTCCCATCCCCTCTTATCCATCCCCTTCCTTTCCCCTCCTTCAAACCAAACATAGCCTGAAGGTCGAAGGAGGAGGAAGAAAAGGGTCACGAGTTTAGTGGGAAATAACGGAAATGCCACTACGAGGATGACACGTCAGTGAAATGGAGGCTGTGAGAACCAAGCCCAAAACGACAACACATCGTGATGAGGTCATCTGATTTTCAGACCAATAAAGGGTTCCATAAAATCATAATGATAGAACATAAAAAGTGAAAGTGAAATGCCTTTCGTCCAAAACAAGTTGTTCACTTTTTAATTCTCACCGATGAGTAATGTCTATCTATTTGGCTCAACGTTTATACGTAGGGTTTAAACGTGTATTTAACAGTATTTTTTGTAAAATAAAATAATTTTATTAATATATTTATCTTGATTTACGTAAAAATACTTCTCTACCGTGTTGAGAAATGAGGCCATCGACTCTATTTAAGCAGTCAATCATCATTCTCTTATTTTAATTAGTGTGAAATAAGGTGAGGAGAGCATTATAAATTTTAGTATAACAAACCATGATAGGTGAAGATTTTTGTTGATTAAATTTATTTCTCAAAATCTTTTATTAATTTTCCGTTAAAGTTTATTGTCAAACTTCATCGCTCCCTTTAAATGAAAAGAAAAGTTGAAAAGAAAAAAAAATGGGAGGATAAAATATTTAAGAGAAAACATCATCACTCCTCCTTATTGAAATTGATGGACGAGAGCAACAAACCGTTAAGAAATTGAGCAAATACCTTAATTATTGAAATATCTTTAATCTTATATTAAAATATCAAGGTTAAAATCAGGTTAAATATCATAATGAAAAAGAATTACATTACCAATAAAGATATATCTTCATACTATTATATTTTAAAATAAATTAATTCATATAAAATGTTGTGACGGTTTTAGTAACAAATTAAAAAATTAAATTAAATATTAAAATATATCTTAAGTTTATTCTAATGAAAAAAAAGTAAGCACCAATCAAAATTTAAAGAAAAACGTTGGATGTCAGCACTAATTGTTTAAAATGAAAAGGTGCGTGATGATAGAAATGAGAGAAAAAATAGTAAAATTATCCAGAAGTTCAAAATAACAGAATTAACCATAAAATAGTTATAAATATTTATAAAATTATCATAAGGTTCTATTTTATGATTAATTATGCTATTTGGGATCTCGTAGTTAATTTTCCCAAAAAAGATCTCTTCCTAATTTCTCTCAATGAATGTGGAGAAAATTTGGAAAGAAAATAGGGTGGAACTCACCCATCTTCTTTTCAATTTTTCTATCTTTCTATTTTTTCTCTTTCATCTAAGTAAAGAAAAACTCATTTCTTCCCTATTTTCTTTTATAATTTTCCTTCATCCCTCGTTTTCTTTTTATCCAAACCAAAGGGCCTGTTTGGTTCGGTGAATCCGTTGGAATGTAATGAATGGAAGATAATGAAATTGAATGGAACGGAAAATTTGTTAGGATGTGCTGTTTGGTTGGCATTGGAATAGAAAATAGATTGATGGGAAAATTTTTGTTTGGTTGGGTTAAAATTGTAGGAAAATTGTATCAAATGACTATACTGCCCTTAATGACAAATGTAAAATGTTTTTTTATAAATATAAGTATTTATTAATAAAAATTCAACTTATTTATATTTATTCTTTAATATTTAATTATATTATATTTATTAATTATATATATTTATTATTAATTATATATATTTATATATGAAGATGTGGTGTATCACCACATCTTCACCCCATTCGAATGGGTGAAGATGTGGGCGTCTTCCTCATCTTTTCCATCATCTTCTCCTGCGACGTTTGCTTCTTTGGTGATGATTTGTTTCGTTTTTAGATGTTTCGAGATGAATGCAACGTCAGGCAACACAGTTCATCTTCTCCGGTGACGATTTCACCCTTTGTTCCTCTTTTCTCCATCGCCGGCGGCAGTGCAATGAAGAAAGGACGAGAGAGAGCGAGAGGACATAGGAGACTGACTGGCAAGGGAGAACGTTTACCGACAGCATAGCGTTTGAGCAAGCATAGGCGAGAGTGAGAGGAGAAGAAGACAAGGGCCATATCGTAAATTTTCAAGGTAGGAAAATCAGATGCCACCAATATGCATGGGAACCCATTTTCCATTAAACATAAGAAAAGCTTGCACCGTCGGAATTCTCTCCCCTGAGAAAATGTTGCAACCAAACGGTTTCAACGAAGGAAAATACCTTATTTGCCTTTTCCATTAGAGATTTTCTGGCAACCAAACGGGCCCAAAGTTGAAATTAAACTCATCTATCTTAGTTCCATGGTTTACAATATTAAAAAAAATATCTAATCAATCCTCTCAATCTAATCCTACGTCTCAATTTATATTTTGGTATTCCTGCTTAGATTTAATTAAAATTGTTACATTATTACAGTTAAATTGTACACTATTAAGTGCTTGTTTGGGAACTCCGTTGGGAAAATGGATTTTGCAGATTTTGAGGCATTTTGGGAATTTCGAGATGGTTTTACGGATTTCAAGATGGTTTTTATGAATTTCGAGATGGTTTTTACAGATTTCGAGATGGTTTTGTCTCGACTTACGTGCACCGTTTGGGAAGATGGCTTCCCAAACAGGCACTAAATAGTTAAATGCCTGTTAAATTAGGTACTGGGTGAGTATTTAAAAAAACTGAAAATTGGATTAAAGGTGATTGGCTCCTGTCTAGCTGATGATGGGGCCTAAACGAAACAGGGTTATTCAATAATGACTCCCAAAAACATGAATGGGGCGAAGGAGTTAGGAAGCATGAAGTGATATAAATAAATCAAGTGATGAAAATCACACTTAAATCTCACTCAAAAAAAAATCACACTTAAATCTCTAAACATGTAAATAAGAACTAAGAAGATTGATCTTTTAAAAGTCTTCAGGTGAAAAAAACAAACAAATCACTCTGCTTCACCTACTATGCCCACCATCATAACCACTAATTATATGTTTATTTATTTCCAAAGGATGGATGGTAACAATTATTTATTGAAGATTTTTTAAAAACTACTCGTCTGATACTATTCATAAGCAATTTTCAGTATGTTTTAATATAAGACATGTAAGCTGAGGAGGAGAACTATTTGTATGTCGTGCTTGTTTGGGAATTCCTTATTTTCAGCTTTGCACTCAAGTCAAGATAAAGTCATTTTGAATTCCGTTAAAATATCTCGAAATCCATAAATTCTTCTTGGATTCTGTAAATTCTTCTCGGAATATATAAACAGCTTTTTTTCAACGGATTCTCAAACACACTCTGGGAGCCTATTTTTCATGCCCTACTTACTTTTGTAATCAACAGAATGAAATCAATTAGTTACGTTGAAAAGGAGTGTAGGCGTAAACAATCACCACTCCCAATCACTAATTATTGTAATTGGCATCTCACTTGAAAGAAAAAATATCTGCTGGTGGAACGTCCCGTTGCAATGATCCTTTTGACAGCTTAATGTCCCTGTTAGCCAATGCTTTTGAGAGTCTTAACAGCCCATTCAACGGTATTCTTTTATAAAATGAGATAACCCCATTACGTATTTATCTGGACTTACGTAAAAATCACCGTATTCTTAAAGGGGTCCAATAACTGACCCATGTTCATCATAAAATGTCAGATATGAGAATGTATTGCAAACTGTGTTAAAATTAATCACAAATCCAAATCCAGTGATTCCAAACCTGGATTTAGCATTGTCTGGTTCCTGCTATTCTAAGAGGATGGGAGAATATTTCAAAGGTAAATGGACTGTCAAATGTGATTAAGTAGCTACGCCTACACGTGGGCCAGGAATACAGTTCATTTCCCTACGAAGACTGCCACTGATAATTAAAGAAGAAGAAGAAGATAGAGATAAATGAGTGATACATAGTTGTAGATTAATCATTATCATTATTATTATTTGTTCCTTGACAAACGCAGAGATTGATCACTCGATGGTTGAATTGGTGATGCACGAATAGGGAAGGAAAGGGAAGAGACAGAGCGAGTGCAATTAATTAAAGTGGTCCCGTTTTGATGTTCAATAATAATGTCAGAAGAAATGGGAAAGGGGTTTCTCCATTCTCAATCTAGCCAGCTACCTAATAGAAGGGTGTTATTTGATGGGAAATATACAATCACGTTCTAAATAGAAGAATTTATGAATAAAATATTTTAAAAATTCATAAAATTATCATGATGTTTCAGGATTAACAGCTGAGGTTGTTATTAACAACCTTACCAACTTTTATTAACAATTTCAATAGCTATTCTTGAGACTTTTTAGTAATTTTGTGAAATTTAGAACCTCTTGTTGATTAATTCTCATATTTAGGATTTGGTTGTAAATTTCCCTTATTTATTGCCATGAATAATAATAACGAGTCAACTATAGAAAAGCAGCTTCCGCTCATATAATGGATTTGTTTGACATTCTGTTTGAAAAAATCAAAAATCCGTTCAACAGTATTTTTCCGTAAAACGAAATAATCTTCTTTACATATTTATCTTGATTTACGTAAAAGTACTTATTCACTGCGTTCTCAAATAGGTCCAATAGAGAAAACTTGATTCAAGCAGGTGCGAAAGGAATTATTAGCAGCTTTAAGATATGCAAAATCTAAACTGCTATAATTCTAACACTTTAATTTTTTTTTTTTTTGCCGAGTAACACTTTAAATTTATAACTTTTTGGTGAAACGGATTTATTTTTAATTGATGGTGAAAAGAGGCCTTTCACTAATGGAAAGTTGTTAACCAGGGATGAAGATGGATAGTTGTTAAATTTTAGGGGGAATTAATGCAGTTTAAAAATTTTTCCAGTACATATGTGCAGATGATGATTTACAAAATTGGATCGTGGGAATATAATATTTTTTTTGAAAAAATAAAAAAATAGATGTGAACAGTTTGAAATTTAACGCCACTCATTATTATCCCTGATGACTAATGGGTACTAAACCAGTAAACCTAGGAGGGAGAGATTAGGAGGGGCGTTTGAGAATACGTTAGTATAAAAGAGTTTACGAATATCAAAAAGAATTTACGGAATCCAAAAAGAATTTATGAATTTTAAGATGATTTTTATAAAATTCGAGATGATTTAGTCTTGATTTGTATGCACCGTTGAAAATAAATTCTTCCCAAAACATGTACATAAACTCCTTGATGAGGAGGAATTGATTGATTCACTCATCGCTTCGTTCTCTTTCTTCACTCAAATTATTGTATTACGTATTTGGTTAATAAAGTTTAAGATAAAGTTCATCTCATATACTTACCTTAAAATTATAAATTATGTTAAAAAATTAGGTATTAATACTAATTTAAAGTCGCACTCAATCGAATTTCTTCAATTCCTCTTTACCTCCTAATCACAGAAGTTGCCTTTTTTTTTTATTTGAAACATTGCTTATACTAAACATGTACACATTACAAAATTGAATTCCTAAGATTCTTCAACCTACCTATCTTTGGTAAGAGTTTATATACCATTTTATCAACTTATCGTTATACAACGTATAACATTTCACTTCCCGGCTTACCTCACTCAAATGTCTTAAATAACTATGACCAATAATTTATAGTAATTTCTTTCTCGTTTACTTATATTGACTTAATTTAAGATCGGCCTAAAGCTAATATGATTTATCATTTATAAGTAATTTTTAATGGGTCTAGTTCCATATTTAAGTACCAACTCAGCTTTAAATAAAATGTAATGTAATTTTTCCATTTTTACTCAAATAATTGCACTTGGCTATCATTTTGTCCCATTCACTCTCTCTTGTATTTTCTTCCACTTATTCTTTCTCTCTTGTTTCTTTCATTTGGGTATGTCTAGAAAAAACAGTTACATCTCATACACATCAATTACTTATAACTACTTTTTACAATGCATGTTTGTATTAGTGTTAGAATATTCTTTATATAAATTAAGATAAACATCATTTTATATACTTCTCTTATAGATTGTAAATCATATTGTTCATACCACCAATTTAGGGCTCGTTTGGACTCTAATTTTAAAATCTAGATTTTGTCCGAGTACTCACATTTTTCAGAAAATTTATTTTGGAGACAAAATCTAGTTCTAAAACCTAAATTTTGAAAAGTTATTTTCTTGTCAAATCAAAGTCTCTCTTGTAATAAATTTTCTCTTTCATCTTTTCTTATTTCTCTTTACTCTTTTCTACTTGATTTTTGCCTTGGACTCCGTAAAAGTCAATAACTTTCCAAACACAATCACCTTTCAAAACCTAGATTTTGCCTCTAAATCTGTAAATACTATTCTCCTAAAATCCATTTTTCAAAACTTATATTCCCTCATCGAGAAAGGATCCTCTCCACTACTCAAAAAGTATTGGAGATCTCCACTGCACATCCAACGGCTCCAAAGGCTGATTTTTGGCCAAATAATTCCTCCACTTTTCCCTCTTCTACTCAAAGAAAAAAAAACGACAAATGAAAGCTGTTGGATGTGCAGTGGAAATCTCTACTACTTTTTGAGTAGCGGAGATGATCCTTTCCCTCATCTTAAACTCTATAAAAACTATTTTGAAATGGAGTTTGAAACAAATTTGCGGCACCAACAAACAAGCACAGCCAGGGAAAATTAGATGTTATCTCGTTAATAAATTTAGTGGGAATCTGCTGACTTTCTGACAATTATTAAATGCATACCTCTTTCAGTTTTCCAACTTCGTTTTTTGTTGGATGCATGGTCCTGCATCTCCGAATTCAATTGCTGTGTCATGAATCTTCATTAACCCAAGTTTGTATCAACCAATCATGCCACAAGCACACCTACTGTGATGGTTAATCTTTTCATGTCATAACATGATTAATTAAAATTAAATTCTTATTGAAATGGATGTCAACTTTAATATTTGGTAGCCTTTTGAAGATAACTGATTTCAGTTGAAAGATATACGTCTTTGGAGCCAAAACACAAATGCCTGAATGCTAGCAACTATATAAGGAATCACCTGTGTAAAGATCTGAGGAGTTGCCGTGTAGTGCATGTTTGGCAATCACGTTGACAATTACATTTGCGTAAATCAAGAAAAAGCTTCTCTCACATACTTACTCGGCTTGTATGGAATTATTCTTCCAACGAATTTCCAAAGACATACGTAAACAATAGTAAAATCTGGATTTACACATCCTGGTTCAACAGTAAAAGGGTTGCAAATTCTCGCTGAAGGAAAGTGGTTTGATTCATGCGAACGACAGGAGAAGCATTTTTCTGTGAATAAATTTTAGGAAAGGGGTCGAACTTACCCACGATCTAAGGGCATGACACTTAACTCATGATCCACTGGGGACTGTCCCTATGGACACTGGAACTGCGGAGATGCATTCTCAAGCGCCGTGACTGGAGCCACAACTAAATGGTACTCCCCAGGATCGAACATTCTCCCTTCATGTGAGAGTACTGATCAAATCTCTTTATCAGTTGAACCAACGGACGATGGGTGATAAGAGAAGCATTTTCAAAGTTGAAACTTGTATCCTTAAATTAGTTGGTTAGAAGTGCTAAATTTATGTTGATATTAAAGTTACAGCTGTGGCTGTGCCATGAACAAAGTGTCAAAGTCAAACATTTGAGTCTGAGTCCGTGGAAGATGTAAATGAGTGACATTTAATGATGCCTTTACTCTTGTTTCATTTTTTTTGGCCAACAAGGAGGCCTTTTACTCCATGAGGCCACCGCTCTACTTTAAATGCTGTGTCATTAGGAAAAGATTAATTGCAATTTTGCAGGTGATCCTGCGTGTTATTAAACTTCCTTCCTGAGCCTAGTTTATTTTCAATTGAAACAGTAAGTTTACTCAAACTTGGGACCTTCCATGTGCTTGTTTGAGAACTCCGTTGGGAAAATGGATTTTGCAGATTTTGAGACATTTTGGGAATTTCAAGATGGTTTTACGGATTTTAAGATGGTTTTTATGAATTTCGATATGATTTTTACAGATTTCGAGATAGTTTTGTCTCGGCTTACGTACACCGTTTGGAAAAATGGCTTTCTAAACAGGCACCATGCATGGGAAACTATCTATACTACTAGACTGCAGGACCATGAGTTACAATGGGCCTCATAGTAATACATAATTGATCCTTTTTCTCTGTGGTTGAATAGTTTGAATTGACCGGTAAATATTGGTTCAATTAGTAAAATATTGTCTTTCAGCGCCCATAAAATTGTGGGTTCAAATTCCGTTATTGATGTGAGGATATTGTTGATGGACGACCTGTAAATATCTCTATAAGCACTTTATCAACTTGTATGCCTACACTCATTCTGATGAGCTCCGGATTCTAATTTCAATTAAACTTTCTTGTATGAAAAAATGATTAGTCTGAATTGGCTTGTACAATGGGGCATCATGAGCATGTAGGCTGGTTTAGGGCTTGTTTGGAAGTTATTTTAAAAATAGCTTTTACAGATTCTGAGGTAAAACCTAAGTTTTGGAGAATAGATTTTGGAAAATAGTTTTTACAGGTTCCGAGGCAAAACCTATGTTTTGAAAAGTGATATTTTTGGGAAGTTATTAGCTTTCACGGATTCCGAGGTAAAAAAGTTGGTAGAAAAGAGGAAAGAGAAAGAATGAAAAGTAGAAAATAGGAAAGAGAGGAAAGAAAAAGTAGGAGAGATGAAAGAGAAAAATGGAAAAAAGTAAGAAAGGGGGAAGAGGAAAAAATAGAAAAAAGATGAAAAAGTAGGAAAGAGGTTTTGTAACCAAAATAGCTTTTTGAAAAAAAATTTATGTTTGAGTAAAACTTAAATTTTAGGATAAAACCTAAGTTTTAAAATTAAATCTAGATTTCAGAAAGAAGATGGAAGCCCTTGGTTAGTCGACCAGATTCTCTTTGGAGCAAAGGGTTTCAGATTGTGGTCCAAGAAAAAGCTGGACCTGTACTACCACCAAAATTAGTTCCCCTTTTAATGGCCCTGTTTGGTGAAGTGACAACTAGGCCCCAAGTACTCGAAAAAGGACATTTCTTTTCCTATGCGCTATAAAGTTTTGAGACCTAAAATTGGTAAGTGGAAGATGGCTTCATGCAAGTAACGTGTAAAAATATCATTACTTAAAAAAGACTACTCACAGTAAAAAAAATATAAATAGAGTAAAAATAACTATATTACCCCATTTGAAAAGTTATTTCAAATTAGTTAAAGATAATAAATATGTAAAAAATGTAACTTATTTATTTAAAACACTCTTCTTAGATATGATGAGCATGAAAGAGAATGAGTAGGAAAATTCTCCTCATATTAAAAATAATCGTACTTGCATCAAATTTTTTATAACCATTTTATCAAAGTCCCTGATCACATATAACCATATTTTCTATTATTTTTATGCTAGTTTCCTATTAAAAAACCATACCTCTTTGCAATTTTTCATCTCATATTTTTAATGAGTATCATTATAGGCCTGTTAATGTTAGCGTTAGAAAATAGATTTATGTAAAATGAAATAAAATTCCCTCACATACTTATCTAGTAAACCATAAATGACGCTGACAAATTATTTTTTGCAGCTGAGACAATCGGGCACTACATCATCCCTAAACAAATATTCTTCTTTAAATAGTAACAAATATTCTTTAATTGAAAAATGGCATGAGAGAGTATACGCGTGTTGCATCTCTCTAACTATTACACGTCTACAAAATAGCCTCAACGACTTGCCTCCATTCCCAATTCGAAGCTTGCTTGCTTGCTCTGCATTAGCTTCTATACTAAAACGCCTTGAATCTGTGACCCAGAACAAAGACAAAAGGAAAGGGTATGTTGTAGACTCATCTTGGATAACATGTTCCCGATAATTCACCAGTCGTTAGTTTGCCAATGATCCCATACTATCCCTCTAATTATGGCAATAAACATCATTGATGCATCACCAACACAATTCTAAACTTTATAGTAATAGAATATCAGAAGCACAAACATTTCCCAAGCATGTAATTCGTTTTCTAGATGAAGTTACATGAAGAAAATGTTAAATGATCATAGAATAGAACTGTAAGATAAGCTTTGCGGAGATTAAAAAACTATATTCAATTAAGCCTTTGAATCTATATCGTCATCCTGTTCGCCTCTTATGGCCAAATACCATCATAAACTTTGCCACAACAAAAAAGAAAAACGCTTTAGGTAAATTATCTTACACACTAGCTAAGAGCAAAGCCTTTCAAGAGCCAAGTTTTCATCCCCACCAACAGCTTCCAAAGCACTCCTCGCCTGAGCTTCAGGGAATCCCATCTCTGCCAGCTTCTTCACCTGTAAAAGTGTAAAATGCCAACAAAAAAAAAAAAGCATTGATGAGTCAATTGCTACAAGCTCAACCATGTAAATCCAACCTCCAATGACATGGATCAAATGCAAAAAGCTCAGTACCTTATCCTCAATCCCAAGAGATGAAGCCCTCGCAAAAGCTTCAGTCCAATACCGAGCGGTACCAACAAATGTCTGGTAGTCTTTCAGATACTGCATTGTCCATAGAAATAAACTGATTCAGAATAGAACGAAAGCGTAGGAAATCTGGTGGTGAAAACTAAGTATGGAATGCAAATTGTTACTGCATTTAACAGTTCCTATCACCGATAGAGCATCAAGCAATAGGTCAGAATCATGCCATTAACAATACAGACACGGAGACGCACCTGTTGTGCTACAACAGCATCTTGAGGATCATCAGGTTGAGGAGCAGAGAGAAGTGCTTGCACAGAAAGCAGAGCTGTTTTCAGTGTCAGTGCGGGGCTCCATTGATCCTTCAACATATCCAGGCAAATAGCTCCACTTTGACTGCTGATGTTAGGGTGCCTTCAACAGGTGACATAACACAATATAGAATATAAGCATTATATGAGTCACCACACGCTTTGCCGGAAGCAGGGCTTAAAAGTAAATGTTATACATAATTAACCGTGCTGTTTACAGACGCTAAGAAATTGAGAGAGAGACTTCCATACTAAGTGGCCAGTTAATCATGACAATAGGTCTCCCATTTCAGAAGCCAGAACATCTAATTTGCTATACACATAATTTTATGCAGCAAACACCTAATGTTCTCCAGTCCACCAAAAGTTTATTCCCATTAACACACACGCATTGTTCTCCAGGCCACCAAAAGTTCACCAGTAGCATTATTCAACTTTTCAAACATTGGCCTTTGAAGATATATTTCCATGAAATTAACAGCACGTAAAACAACAAAGTGCAAAGAGTGCTCTGCAAAAGTATTCCAAAACTTCTTTCATATTTCCAATGTCCAAAAAGATTTTACAAGGACCATATCGACAACAGATACATATTCTGCCACATGTTTAAGGAAGCCTAGCACAGGCCTCGAGAGATCCCACATCAAAATTCACCCAACATATATAACATAAATAAAGCACAAAAAAGACAAATGTCCTTAAAAAGTTCCTACCAAACTTTCGTCGCAAACTGCATTTTGGGAGGTTCAAAGGGGTAGCCATCTGCGATTAAGGAATAGGGCAAGCGAAGTTAATAAAAAGTAAAAATCTCAAACCATTATCCTTCACATGTTATCCAAAAGAGCAACAGATTAAGCAATGAGCCAATTAACCAGACGTCAACAAAGGGTAATAATCACAGTAGACTCTGCCAAAAAAAAAACCCTACCCTCTAATCACACACAATTCAACAACGTGGTCGAAATTCATAAACTAGGATAAACATACCAGGTATGGTAATGTCAATTTGGAAAATGCCCCCCTCGTAAGGAGTTCCGAGAGGGCCAGGAATGGTTCCGATCAAGCGGGCAAGGTTGTCGCCTTTGACGTTAACCTTGATGCCGGAGCCCTCAACATCCTTCCCGCACTCGACGAGCTCCTTCTGGACGCGAGAAAAGTCGATCATCTTCAATCTGAGGGGGCAATCAGAAAACAGAAACCCTAGAGAATGAGGAAGATAACTAGAATTGGGTGCGAGGATAGAAAAGAACAGAACGAAGTGTATATATATATATGTGTGAACACGAAGACACAGCCGCCTGCTTACTTCAACGGAGAGGAAGAGGAATAAAATTTGTTACTTTTTCCACTTTCCTTTGTCCTCAATCTCTAAACAGTCACACACACCCACTGGCAGCAGTAGAAGAAGCCAGTGAGAGGAGGAGAACGCAGATTCTTTATTTATATACTTCATCCGCTGAATTAAAAGGAAGCAAATTTAAGAGATCTCACAAGGCAGGCTTTAAATTCAGCAATGATACATCTAATAATGTGATCTAGATTCATCAATACGTATAGTAAAATTTTAATTTTAATTAATTTACATCCTTCATATTATATTCCGGTCAAAAAAGGATCCTTCATATTATATTGCGTTAAAATATACGTTTCCCTACAAAATCTAAATGTTATTCAAATACTCACATTTTTTAAAATTTACGTCCTGTAACAAAATTTATATTTGAAATCTAGGTTTTGAAAAAGTTATTTTTTCTGTCCGATCACATTCTCTCTCATGATAAATTTTCTCTTTCATATTTCTTTCTCTTTCCTCTTCTTACTTACCCTTCTACATTGAACTTGATAAAAATTAATAACTTCCTAAATACAATCGTTTTTCAAAATCTAAGATTTACCTTAAAATCTGTAAAAGCTATTATCCCAAAATTTATTCTCTAAAACCTAAATTTTATCTCAAATTCCATGAAAGTTAGTATCAAAATCTTCTAAACGACCTCTTGCTCAGAGATCATAAACTTGAGACGGAAGCATATGATTGGCATCATAAAGAAATATAGTAATTTTTTTAACATTATTGTTATGATTTTAAAATATGATTTTTTTCCTTAAAAAATGGAGAATTGATTGTATCTCTTCAATAAATGATGGATATTAATACAATTTATGTTTTGGTGAATGCACCTCTTTAAAATACTAATGCCCCATTTGGTATGCAGAATTCATTTTGATGGATATGGAAATGAGATTTAAAAGTATGTTTGGTATGTCATAGAAATGAGATATGATTTTTAGATGAAAAGACATAAAAACCCTTCTAATTAAAAAAATCTTTTTTTTAAAAAAATTCTTTTAAATCATCGTCGTTCAAATTAAAATCATTGTGGGGTCTCGCCGTCTGCAAAGGTGAGCTTGGACTTGTCGAAACTGAAGGAGGAAAAAATCGTCGTGGGTCTCGCCGTCATGGGTTGCTGCAGTGGTTTTTCGATAATGTGCTTGAGTCCTTTCGCGCGTGGGCATACCCATGTTTTTCTATTCAACTTCCCTCCATCATCGAGATAGTCAATACCTAGAAAATGACGTCTCAAGGCTGAGGGTAGAGGGGAAGGAAAAGGGGAAGCTTAAAGAAGGTGACAATGATGAAGCTTAACGTCAATGAGCTGGTGAAGGTGAAGCTATGGTTAAAGAATGAGAAGATGATGAAAAGATAAGGAAGACGTATGAATCATAGCTCACTGATGGTGTCAAGTGTGGAGGTCGTCAGCGGCGGCGGCAGGTGTGGAGGTCGCCATCCATGGCTGTAGTTGGCGGCGGCGGCAGGTGTGGAGGTCGCCACTGTAGTCAGACTGTGAAGTGGTTAGACTGAAAGCAAAGAGGAGGGTAAAAGAGGATTTCCATGGAGATGATTACAAAACTAAGGTGTGGAGGTGGAAATGATTTCCATACTCATTTCTTTGTACCAAACATGCATCTATATGGAATTCAAATTTCAATTCTATATCCAACACTCCAATTTCAGTGTACCAAACGGGCCCTAAGCTGTGTAGTTATATGGTGGCAACGTGGGCCAAAACAAATATCGTGGCAACGAGCAAACCATGAAAATATATACTGTTAAGTTCATGAATTATAATGAGTTCATTTGCAACATGAGCTTATGAACTATCTCTGTTGTGTGTACGTGTGTAACAATATAATTAAGATGAGCTGATTCAAGTGTATTTTTAATATTTTCATTAAACTTGGCATTTTGTCTATGCAAAGATTATTAAGGACTTGTTTGGAAGTCATTTTGAGGATATCATTTACGAATTTCGAGGTAAAACTTAGGTTTTGGATAATAGCTTTTACGGATTTTAAGGTAAAACCTAAATTTTAAAAATGTGATTGTGTTTAGGAAGTTTTGGCTTTTACTGATTCCAAAACAAGAAGTAGGTACGAAAGAGGAAAGAAAAAGTAGGAAAGATAAAATTTATTACGAGAAAGTGTACGATTTAACAAGAAAATAGTTTTTCAAAACCTAAGTTTCAAAATAGTTTTCCCAAATAATTTTTCTGAAAAATGTGAGTACTTGGATAAAATCTAGATTTTGAGGTAAAATCTATGTCTTAAAATCAAATATAGATTTTAGGAGGTGAAACAAAACAAGCTCTAAAAGCTATAATATAAATCTAAAAGTAAAATGGACATAATTTACATCACATGCTTGCTTTAATTTCACAATTGAAAATGAATGTGAACCAGCAAGATGGATAAGTATTATTATCAATGGTAAGAAAAAGTATTGATGAGGTATTATTTCATTCCTTATTTTTTGGTCCAAAATTATTTTATTCCTTACTGAAAAAACATGAACTTTTTTCATGTTCATGTGAGAGAAAATTGATACCGTGTATCCCAGTCCATTAATTAATAAGGCTAGCTAGTTAAAAGCAAAAAATACTGTTATTATTATTCTTAAAACAATAATACCTTGTTATGCCTTTTTTAATTTTAATTATTTTTTCAACAAGAAAATTCTTAAGTATTTTAAATATCGAACATTTTTTTAAAGGTTAGGTGAATCACAGATTTTTTTTGGTGAGTTATCAATGGTGCATACATCTCTATTTGAGAAAAAAAAGCAACAAAAAAGAATCAAAGTCGATGTACCTTTCAAAACAAACGAAAAGGAAACAAAAGACGAAACATAATTTCAACTAAACCCTCTTGTAGACTTACTTAAAAATAAGGAAGAGGAATCTTGTATAAATACAATGTATTAATGTTTGGTTGTATTCATGGGAATTCTTTAAATATTCCATTCTAGAAGGAGAAATTTTGAAACCATTGGGATTTCTTCGGAGGTTGCAAACGGTTAGTAATTGATGATCTAGCATGTAAAGAATGAAAACTTCATTCTCGGTTTAACGAGAATTTTTATGAAAGCCTTTCGTTCGTTTCTCTTCGATGGAAGATATATTTTTCCAAATAGTACTAATTTCTCTTACGATGATCAATTCAACATCTAATAAAAAAGATGTACTTTGTTTATTTTTTACCTTTTAATTTCAACAAGTTTAGTAATGAGCATAATGGCCATATTATTCCAATGAAGAGAAGAACTTATTATTAGCTTTTAAAAAAATTTTCAAATGAACAATTATAACGAAATATTTCAATATCCTCAAATAACTTTGAACTTGAAACTAATCCATTTTGATATTTAAAATAATAATGTTTTCACTTCTCTTAACAAATTCACTTTCCTATATTTAAATTTATGTTATTCTAAAAGATGGGACTACTTACCACTTCAACTACCATATCATCGTTGGAATCACAAAATTGAAGAAAATCGGCAACTAGCCCCATGCGTTAGGAGCACAAGATTTCAAGTTTAAAAGGCTAAAAGCCCAAAGCTATTTGGGCCAGTTAAGCCCACGAAGCAATGAAACAGTATGGTTTGATCTGTTCCACTATTGGAGGCTAATTTATTATAAAGCCAGCTGGAGCTTGCAAGGTGAAGATTAATCGAAGAACACTGAAGCGACACATCATAGCTTCATAGATGTTACACAGAGACAATATGAGACATGAGAAATACATAAACAAAAAGAAAAGAGGGAAGTGACCAGAAATGATTGGTTTGTTTAAAAACCAGTATTGTAGTTTATTCATGCTCTGATGCATAACCATTAGAGCTTGAACAAGAAGACGAAGTTGAAGCAGCAAGGAGGTTTTGGTTTTGCTGCAGCATCATAAAATCAAAGAATCTTGCTGGTTTCCCAACCATCGTGTCTTGTCCATCATTATTTCCCTGCACGTGACTCCTCGTATCACCACCATTGGTTTTGTTCTTGAGGGATATTCGGCAGAGAACCCAGTCTCCGACCTCCTCGGACTTGGAAGAAGAAGAAGAAGAAGAGACAAGGCGGTATTCATGCATGATCCAGTCTGTTTTAGAGCCCTTTGGGGAATTACCCTGGTAGAAGACAAGGGTTTTTCTTATGCCAACGAAATCGCTGTTGTTTCTTGATGATGAAGAAGTTATCTTCTTGTCTGATCCAGTTGCCTTCCAATATCCAGATATGGTTGTTCGGTTCATTCGATTCCCATTTCGATATTTTGCTTCCTTTGGACTGAAAAAGTACCTCTCTTCGTCATCACAGTTACCTGGATTCATCAAACACACATTAATTAGCTTGCATTAATAAGCAAATGATCAGGCACAATAATGCAACTTAAATTGTCATGTGCATGTTTATCGGCTGATGCCAATGACTATTAGCTGGGTGGCTGATCCACGTGTGTAGATAAACTCAGTCACTTGGCTTTGATTTCTTAAGCAGGCTTCGTGACTAGAACTTTGACCACTTGCAATGATTGAACTAACCAGCTATATAGAATATTTAACTCTCAAAATAACACTAATCATATGCCTCGCATCAGTCTTATTTCTAAGTAACTTTCAACTTATTTTATTGTTATTGAAAAAAATATTAAACCTTATTAATCATGACTTAAAATTTAATAAACTTTCAACTTTATTCTAGATAAATAACAAAATTCATGCAATATATAAAAGGTAAAATTTTACATTTATATGAAAATTTAAAAAAGTCATTTATAAATAGGATTAGAATATGACTAGAGAAATGTGTTACAAGCACAAATTCAAAGGAAGAGCCGTTCTAAAGAGACTAGCTTGGATAGCCTGAACTTGTAAATCCAACTTCTATAACAATGTGCTTGTTTGAGAACGCGGTAGATGAGCACCTTTACATAAGTCGGGGTAAATATGTGGAGGAGATTATCTCATTTTGCTGAAAAACACTGTTGAACGTGCTTTTGGGGAGTAAATAAACTTTTCCAAACAAGCACAGTATATAGTATGTCAAGCCAGAAATGGCAGGGAGGGGTTGAGGTTGAGTAAAAGGTTTTGAGAGAGAGAGAGAGATAACTAAGCAGTTGAATAAGAAAGCAGGAGTCACCTGGCAAATCCCAAGGATCGAAGTTGCAGAGACTGAGGTCAGGAATAATGGAAGCAGGCAAAGGAAGAGAGAAGATCTTGCATTTCAAGTACTGAAACACAAGCTCTTGATCCGTTGGCTGGAACCGAAAACCAGGAGGCAGTCTGCTCACTCCATTCCTGACAAAATTCATCTTTTCCATTGTTATTGATCAATGCCCAGGAAGAAACAAGTCAAACAACACAGAAACAAAGTGATTATGATCACTTTGGAGCTGAGAGAGGCACATCAATATAATAGCTTGCACGTATTTATAGCCCAAGCTTTAGAGAAAAAGATAGATAGATAGATAGGTAGAATCGCCTTTAATTTAATTTGGTAGTACAGCAATGGTTAAAGGCTACTAAATTTTAATGTCGCCCAATTAAATAAACCAACATCACTTCTTGTTTTGCTTTCTCCTTTATGTTATGCCTTCCCTTTTAATTATATATCCTCTCATACCACCGATTCACAGTCAGCATTTCTGTCTATGATATTTGTTTTCATAATTTTAATTTATCATCCACTCATGATCTCATATATGATTATATGAAGTATCGTCTCTGAGATTCTATTGGGCCACTTGCTTAAGTATTTAATGAATCAAAACCTCATTAGCACCGATAACGTGCGTCTTTTAAGAAGTAAATTTTCCACATATAATTATGTGTGTTGTGTTTAAGTATCCAACGAATCCTTAATTAATTCACAGCGCACGTGGTAGCAGAAGTTAAGAAAAGCATTCAAAGGCATATGCCCATGGGTTTTGGAGTTTCTTTTCGAAATTCTCTCAACGTTCTAATTTCATTCAAAGTGTGTGTATAAAATCTGATAGAAAGTGTTCATACCTATTTTGCAAAGAGCGCGGCATACAATGTAGTTTGCAAAGAGTCAAAACATTCAGTAGAAGATTAATAACTATTCAGTAGAAGATTAATTTGAGTCAAAACATTGAAACAAAACAAGTAATTTATTGGTCATAAGAAAAAGATGTACATGTATTAATTGCCTTCAAACTATATATAACCTTTGATCCATATATCAAATCACAATCGATCAATAGCTATTTCATATCAATAAGAAATTTGTTTATCATATGTAACGCAAGCTTCACTTGGTTGATTCTGATTAATTTCAATGCCAGAATATATTGTTTTAGTGATTTTGAATATCATATCACAAAATTCTTGTTAAATTTGAGCAAAATATGCATAAACTTACACACTAACCCATTGTATCGTTCAATGTTTGCTGTGGTCGATCGGTATAGAATCAAATCAACTACTTTGCAGTACAGAAATTATTACATCGACCTCATTCACAGTAGAAAGAGTAGTTAACGTTTCGGATGAAATTCAGACTAATTAATGTATCCGTTTGAGAACGCGGTAGAAAAGTACTTTTACGCAAACTGAGGTAAACATATGAATGAGATTATCCCGTTTTACTGAAAAACATTGTTAAACATGCGTTTACATTTTCCAAACGCTCAAACAGACAAGTCCAATAAGTGATGTATACAGGACATTTACAATAGAAAAAAAATATTTTGTAATATAAAGTTTATATGAGTTATATCTCCGGGCTCATTATTATTAATGCATGTCTTTAAACTAAATAAAATTTTAAATTAATTGTGGGATTTTTACTATTTTATGAAATATAAGCCAACTCATTGCTAACTGAATTAATTTTTCTTGACAACGAGGCACATGTAATGTAATGACAATAATGAGGTAAATTTTTTTCATTGATATATTGCAAGAATCCATCCAAACATACCTAAAGTTCACCATAAAATTAATCAATCTAAAACCGCGACACTAGTTGTCAAACGTTAATTAATCACAATCTTTGAACTTAAGATATCGTTTTTTCAGCTAGGGTAACAAAACAACACCTAAATTCGGAACCAAAATTTAACTAATGATCTTTTTATTTTTAGGTAAAAGAATTTGCTAATCTCATGTACTCCTATATTCTTAGAGATTTAGCTCTTTTTTTTTTCTAGTGGAAGAATCGAAGACTCGCTTAAGAGGTATAATTAATTAGCCTTAATTACGAAAATACTGCATGCAAAAGCTCTATTAGTGTGTGTGTGTGTGTGTGACGTCCAAGTTCATGAGGGATGAGTCAGCCTTTAGTATTTTCATGTGAAGTGTGCTAAAAGTTTCCTCATAATATGTACAACCATCCCCATTACTAATGTCTTTTGATTTGCCTTTTTTAGTATTATTCTAGAGTTGCCATTTTTAAGCTTCTTAGTGGATTGGCATTTTGATATGACTATATCGTAATCTAAAACCTTTTTCCCCTTTTTTTCAAAATCAGTTTCTTGAACTTATAAGTGGATAGGTGACTCATATTGCCGAAACTTTAGGTCTGTACATGTGTCTTTATAGATAATACTACTTTTAAATATAAGCTTCCCTGATTAACCAGTAGCTAAGGTAAGTTTTTCTTCTTCTTCTTTCCTTTTCTTTTGCTATTTGTAAATGAACAAAAAAATGGAAGTCAAAGTGCTTCAGCTTTATTATATTATATTGGTCAAAAGTAACGTCGATAGTAATTAAGCACAGAGAATTCGACTATGAAAGCTATTTTTCTTTTCTATGCAAGTCAAATTACATATTGTTCGCTGAAATTTACCCAATTTTAAAGCTTGGAAAAACAATTCATTTCTTATAAACAAAAAATTCACAATATTTAATTACATTAGTAAATGATTTTATGTTAGTTATTGGCCAATCAAAAACTGTCAACTCATTTTGTAGTGTGAATTAAATAATTTTCTCAGAATTAATTAAATTACATGCGTTACTGATATTGTTTCAGGAAGTGTCATCCAAACAATCAGCATTTGATGTATACGCCAACATATTTTTGATTTTAATTATTTTCTATATTATAAGGTTGTATCTTTTTGCACAATATGCATTTTCTTAAAATATGAATGTAGGAAGCTTAATACATATGCCTGGGTCCTCTACTAAACTTGCTCAAAATCTGTGGAATGAAGTTTGGAAGCTCAAGATTCCCCATAAATAATGCCCTCCCTACTCTTGAAAATTTACCGAAAAGGAGAGTGTGTGTGGCGGATGTATGTTTTATATGCAAAACCAGATCTGAATCTGTTAAACACCTCTTTTGTTTCTGTCCATGGGCAAAGCGTATTTGGTTTGGAAGCATATTCTCCTTTAGTTTTGATAGTGAAACGGAATTTGATATTAATGAATGGATTGTTTGCTGTTTTTTGGAATTACAAATGTCTCCTTGGCAGAAAGCTTTAGTTGCTATGATTCTGTGGTACATTTGGAAAGGTGGGAACAACTTTATTTATTGGAAGCTGGAGATTGACCCTGGTTTTTATCTTTCTCAGGCATGCTCAAAGCTTTAGTTGCTATGATTCATCATCATTACCCTTACCAAATGTAGCTGGGGACTCTGAGAAATTAAGGAAATATGGGAAAAACAACAGGCAATGAATTAAAAATAAATATGGATAGCGCTTTTGGTGATAAGGAGGATAAAGCTGCCATTGCCTTCGTTGTTAGAGATGCAAATGGTGGCTTATTGATGGCAAAGCAATGGTAATTCAAGC
>JANTPZ010096631.1:0-23538 GCA_025593235.1 Vachellia pachyceras | reverse complement strand
ACACTTACTAAACACAAGGACACAATTAAGGCTGCCACATTGCAGGAGTAGCAACATGAAATCATGTTTCAAATGGTAACTCCAAGCCAAGGCATGGCTCAGCAATGGATAGCAGGACTCATTCAGCACGTCAAACATTACTAGACCAAAAACCACTAACTACGGACAGTATTTTATTTTAGAGTGATGAAGAGACAACCTACCTTAAATAACGAATCAATCAGACAGCTATTTCTACAAGACAACAGATTTTACTCTCATGCTCAACCCACCATAATCTCACCCACTTTAATCTATGGAAATATCGTCATTTTCACTTCCCAGAATGGGTAAAATAATAAATAATAATAGAATTAAGAAGGTAAGTAGGCAGCATCTAAGCAATATGCCCTGCTACAAATCCACACGTTCCTGAATTAAATGTATGATAACATCAAAAACGCAAAGGCAACCTCACCAACTGTCCCCTTGTACCAGGACTACGATTGGTTGAAACCCAGTAATGAGAATTCCTTGAATATCTGTAACACTTTCAAGTTACAAACAGCTCACAAACATCAAAACACCCTTAGAAGATATCTGTTACACCAAAAGAAGCATGCATCCAGACACAATCGCATACTCAGATAACATCTTTACAAAATTTTACAATATTTATTCGAAAAAGAAACATGCCTCCACTCACAGCTGCAAGCTTAAAGACAACTTTAAATGATTTTATAAAGTATATTTCAAACACCTGTAAAGTGAACTTTATGATCATAAATAAAAAGCATATCAACACAGTTAACATCCCTCTTCTCCAAAGTCTTAACCAGCATCCTTCCTTGTGATGCAAAACACAAAACAACCCAACCTTATCGCAAGTCAATAACATATCTTTCTCCACCCATCTTCGAGAATCAACCATAACATGGATATCCACAAAAATTAACAACAAAACCAATACATTTCACATCTAACACGTAACCATCTCATTCTAGACAAAAGATAGTCCCAAATTAGAAAATTCAACCAGCGCAAAATACATGGACAACATTGAGGAACTCAGTTCTAAAACATTAAAGACAGCATAACCTCCAATTTATAAGTTAACAATTAATACGTATTCTACATTTTATCCTTTAACATTCTCACCCCAAGAGCAAACACCCAATTCAACTGCTTGCGCTGAAAATGAAATTCAGACAAGTTAAAACCAATACTGAGCATTCATGAAAAAACACTTAGCAAAAAGAATGCACATAAATAAGCATGACTCCCCCCCCCCCAAAAAAAAGGAAATCATTTCTCCCCTATTGTATTGTAAAATGGACCACAATACCAAAATCTTTTAAGAGAAACAAAGCGAGTAGCAGCCCTTTTGCATTGGACGTTTTCTTTCTTAGTCGAAAGGCGCATAAATTTTGCAACTCAAATTCTTTTGCCCCTAGTCATGTCAATTTTGTAATTACTAATAATCACATCACATCAAGGTCAAAGGAAGCAGAACGCTTGACACGTCACCCACATTCATCCATAAGTAAATTCTTTTCAAGGAAAAATTTCTTTACTTTTTCAGGGGGTGTCAGACAAAAAGGCAAAAAATACTCGTTCAGTTTATATGAATATGAATATTGCCCAGTGTCACTATCATCAGCTTCATGTTATCAATTGTAAAACATTTTCATTTTTAGGCAGACAGATAAGAAAAAAGTTTTTCATATAAACCAGAGTAACGTTAAAAAGGAGAAAAAAATTCAGCAGCAAATAGATTCGGATGAAAGTTACAAAATGCTAGACTCACCTAATGACCCATGTAAGGACCGCCAGGGCCAGGATGAGGCCTAACACCACTGCTCTGCCCCATTTGTGGGTTGTGGTATCCCCCCTGCATTCCTGGTTGGTTCCCGTAGCCCACAGCAGGCTGATTGACATATCCAGCAGGAGGCCCAGCCTGGTTTGCCGGTGCACCACCAAGACCTCCAAGCAGGTTACCCAGCCCGAGCCCAGCACCTTGGGTAGTAAGCAAAGCAGTCAAGGCCTGCCCAAGTGCTGGATTTAGCCCCTGTGCAGCCACTCCAGGATTGAAACCTACGGAAGGAGCGGAGGGTGCCATCAGGTGTCCGGGTCCTGGTCCATGCCCGCCAGACTGATACTTATTCTTCTCCTTTCTTGACTGGTAGTGAGGCTGCTGATGATGAGAATGATGCTGCTGCTGGTGATGCTGATATCCCTTGTTTCCCTTAGGGCCATCAACAGCCTTCTGACAATACAATGTATACCCTTCAAAGTTTTTGTGCGGTTCTACCAAAGCCCTCTTTGCACTCTCTACTGACTTGTATACAAACAGTGCAAATCCCTTTGGCTTGCCCGTCTGTTTATCAAGACCTAAAGGACCATCCTCTATCTCCCCAAATTGACCGAAGAACTCAAGCAACTTTTGGGGATCGAGTTCTGCACTTACATTACTAACAAAAATCTTCCTTTGAGTATATTCAGACACCGGTGGGGCCACTGCAGCAGGCGAGGGGACAGGTCCCGCGGATGCTAATTGACACGATGTGGTTCGGTTCCCAATCTTTTTCTGTGGCTGTTTCAGCGCCTTCCGAGCCCCACTTCGGTGCTTGAACAGGATGAAGGCATAACCTTTTGATTTACCAGAGACCCTATCGGTGACAGCCTTGCAATCCTCAATCTCGCCATACTTCCCAAAAAAACTCGTAAGGGTTTCAGCAGTGGTGTCCCAACCAAGACCGTGGATGAAGATTTTTCGGTGGGCCGGGTCGACGTCCGCCAGCTGACGGACGTTGTCTATAAAATCCGGGTACTTCTCCGCAGCTTGCTTGACAAGAGTGTAGAGCTGCTCCTTCGTAAAAGGCTCAAGAAGTTTCTCTAAAGGCTCATCTTCGTCCAAAAGCACAACATCATCGTTCTCGTTGCCTTCCTCAGCTCCATTCGCTTCAGCCTGAGTTGATTCAGATGGGGCAGCATCGACTGTAGCTTCCGCCATCTCGGGGTGCTCGCTATCCTGGTCTTGAGGGTGAAGTTCTGGGGGTACACTTGCATCCGCGTTTTCGTCTGATTTTACATCTTCCTGATGCGTATTATCATCCACGGCCATCGTTTCGTGTTCCCGGTGCTCTTCTTCTAGGGTTGCATCTTGGTTTGGTTGTTCGTCCATTGTAACTTCCTCGTGGATTTGTTGTTCTTGGGGTTGTTCTTGTTGTGCAGGTTGTGAATCAGAGATCTTGGCAGATTCGGGTTCAGATGATCTAAGCTTTCGCTTCTTAGCCATGGCTGTGGAATCGCGTTTTGGGCGACGAGCTAGGGTTTGAAGCAGGGGAAGAGAGAAGGGGAATTCGGTTTTGAAAGGAAATGGCTGCTTTTAGTTAATTGTGGGCGGGCATTCGTCATTTCATTTTACGGCCGGGGGTGCATTTTGCAATTTGGGACCAAAAAAATTTTACGAGTAACTGTTAACTTTTTCTCCTGTTTGTCACAAACAGTATGCATGTTTTTGGAAAAACATTTTTTCAACCATTAACAGGGTTAAAATCAATAAAATCACGTTGAAATCCGTAAATTATTTTTTTATAATGGATTCTTAAAATATTAAGGTTATCAAAATCGGATCGGTGATTAAACCGGATAAGGCAGTGGGTTAAACCGAAGTCAAACCGTTTAAAAATAAAAAAATTAAAAAATAAATTTCATCATACATTGACACAATCAAACAATCTGAAATTAAAAATTACAAAAACTAAGTAATAAATTCTATTACTAACATATTATCCAACATTATTTACAATTTTAAAATATTCATCATAACAAAATATCAACATATAAATATGGTAAAAGTTTTTGTTTTTATTTTTTAAATTTTAAATTTGAAAAAATTCATCCTTTTTCTAAAAAATAATTAAAAAGATGAGTATATAACTAGGTACAGATGCGACAGTAAACATGTGTGGGAATGGATTCTATTTTTTAATATTTTTACCTTTCAAATTTTTAAAACTTAAGTATTTTAATTTTTTAAAAAATATTTTTTAACAAAAAAAAGTAACCAAGTCAACCAACAAACCGGTCGGGTTGACCCCGGGTTAGGCCAAGCCCGGGTTGACCCCAACCCGGGGTTATTCAACAAACCGGACCGGACCAAAGGCCGGTTCATCGGTTTCTGATCCGAACCGGCATGTCTATTACTTGGTATGGATTCCCATGGAAGCATATTTGGTAATCGGGAGGTTTGTCAAAACTTCATTGGATTGCTCTTACCTGATTATTCGGGTCTTTTGAGCTTCGTCGCAGACAAAGGCTTCCTACATTGTTGGCCTCAGAGTCTGTTCCTGCTGCTTGGTTGTGTTTTTTATTGTCTTGTGGTTTCTTGTATTTCTCTAGACTGTATCTAGTTTATTTCCTTTAGTTTTATTTTGTGTGTATTGGTCCTTTTTAGTCTTTGTAAGCTTGGTTTAAGTTCAATGTGATGCTCCTTTCATTTGGCAAAAAAAAAAAAAAAGCTTTGATGGCGGTGGCCATGGCAGTTGGTCACCAACAAAGGTGGCTTTCAAAAAAGTGGAAAAAAATAGTGAGGCATTTGGCAAGAGGCTACGGCAACTTGAGATTATGTTTGACAATGATTCTGAACTCCCCAAAAGCCTATTTAACATTATTTTTTTGTAAAACAAAATAATATTTTTTATATATTTATCTTGATTTACGTAAAATCACTTCTTCACCATGTTCCCAAATGGACTCAAAACCTTAATTGATTAATCGCTAAACCACATGGCCGCAAAGCCATTTGGACCATCTCTTCACCCACCTACACTATGGACTTAGGTTTTATTTGGAAGTCCTTTTCAGAATAGCTTTTATAGATTATAAGATAAAACTAGGTTCTGGATAATAGATTTTGGAGTATAGCTTTTACGCATTTCAAGTTAAAACCTATGTTTTAAAAGATTGTGTTTGGAAAGTTATTTACTTTTACAAAGTTCGAGGCAAAAATTAGGGAAAAAAATTAGGAAAGAGAAATTAGGAGAGATGATATGATTTGATAAAAAAAATATTTTTTTAAAACCTAGATTTCAAACTGAGGTTTTGTGTCCAAAATAGCTTTTTAAAAAAATGAAAGTATTTGAATAAAATTTAAATTTTTAAGTATAATCTAAGTTTTAAAATCAAATTTAAATTTTAGGAATAACATCCAAACATGCCGAGAAAGGCTTGTCCGATTCTTCAAGACCAGACAAGAAAATAAAGATTAGCTTACAACTCTAGAAACTAGAAAGAGAGCTAGAATCAGAACTCACGCGCGCAAGTTGAAGGAGAAGTTCAAATGCCAGTTACGTGCAATCTCGAATCAAAGTGACTTGTTTCAAGAAGCACAGACGCATCGTTGGTCACCCTTTATCCATCCACCACAGCGGAAAGACCATGGCCTTTCCATACTGAGTTGTTCTAGTTTTGCTAATTCAATGCTACAAAGTCTAACTTCAGTTGTTGATGAAGACGATGTTCATCTGTTGCATATAAGACCACAAACTTCCCAGTCCTCCTTCATTGATGTGGGGAGGGCGTTCTAATGGAAATTTTTGACATGCTTTTTAACATTTCTTAAATTCAGATACCAAGTGGATTTTTGGATTTATTTTTTAAGTGATTTTACCCCATCTGAATTATAGGTGGTTCAATATAAAACAAAATAAGTAAATAAAAGTGAGATTTAAGCATAATCTATAATCATATCAAAGTGTTAAATAGAGCTAACCTTCATGCGATATATGTAATATGAGAAACGATAGTCTATGATATGACAGTATATGTTATAAACCGCTCAAACTAAATTATAATGTATTAAATATTATCATTAGAATTGTGCTCTGCATTCCAATTTGAGTTATCCCATTTTCTTAAAAAATCCCCTACTCATCACAAGAAACAAATTTCATAGAATTTTAAAATATAACATAAGGATTTTCTTAATTTTACATCCTAATCATTTAAAATTTGGGTGATTAAATTACATTCTATTTAGACTGAAATATAGCTATGAAACACCATAAAACCAACGAATACTTCTCTTTCATTTTCAATGAACCGGAAAAAAATTCAATTTTTGCTATCTATTTTAAAAAAAATATAATCTTCTACATATCTTGATTATAAAAATGATTTTATAAATTATAATATATTAAAATGTATTTTACTACAATAAGAAATCTAAAAGTTTAATTTTAAAAAAATAAGTTAAATTTATATTAATTATTAAATCATTAAAGTGCAATTAAATTGTACGACATGGGAGTTGATAGAATTAAAAAATTAAATAAATTATTATTAAATTATATTATTAATTCATTAAATTATATTAGGATTATCATTGATAGGAGTTTTTAAAATAATATTGTTAATCAAGTGAATTACTCTTTAATACTGCATATATTTTAAAGAAAAATTATAAATTTAAAATATAAAATAGATTGAGATTTTATATTTGTAAAAATTAAATTAATAGAAGTAAGCATTATTTATAGCTCATCCTTACGTTAGTAGAAGGATCCAAGTTGCAACCACATTTTCATATTTTGAAGTAAGGATGACATAATCAAGAAATTGACGGGAAAAAAGTTCAACTGGTGATGCCATGCTCTCTCTAGTACAAGGAGGCCCAGCTTTTGTTCCCAAACTCTGCCACTTGCCAATATTTCCCACAAAATCAGACACAACGGCAAGCAAGAAAAGCCAAGCATTTGTCAAATTTCCAAATCACTCAGGCCAGCACCCATTAATGTATTACTCTCAACAAGCTTTCCTGCTAATTGTTATATAGGTGTCCCTTGCGTTTCGATCTCAATTCGCCCCGTTAAAATTTGTTCATTTTGATCACCATTTCGATGGCCTTCCTCGTGTTACTTGTGCAGCTGCCGGACCCAGAACTATGAGGGTCTTTTTTCTCTGATTATATCGGTGTTATGTCAGAACCTTGTCCTGTTTCTTTATAGGTATGAGCCTTGTGCTTTCTAGCCGCTGTTATCGGTTAATTGATTGCTTTGTTGATATAATTAAATCCTGCGTGCGTCTCTGTTTCTGGGCCCAATCAAGCTTGTGGGTTTTCTATGTTTGCCATAATTTCATGTGATAATTCAGTAAATGGGTTGATGGTGATAAACGAAGTACAAGAGTAAACCTTGACGGGTACTACAACCATTTGCTATGTCGAGGAATGAAAGTGATTTAAACACAAATGCCAGCGTCAGTCCTCATTCTTGTGCTTTCCCCGTAAACAGTTTCGTTTCTAATATCATCCAGAAACGTGCTAGGGTTAGCGTACTATATTTTTAAAAGAAGATTCTTTAAAAACACTCTAATCCATGAATGACGGTTGGGTTATATTTTGAAACTGCCTATATTGATTTTGAGAGGTGAGTTCCTGGCTTCTAGTGGAATCCTCAATTATTTACTACATCACTATAGCTGCAGATTTTGTGTTGAAAAGTGTGCTGAATGGGGATTCAGACAATGGGTTCTCAAGGTAATGGGCAACAATCTCATTTACAGCCTTCCCCATTGACAAGGCAAAGTTCATGGTATAGTCTTACACTGGATGAGGTTAAAAATCAACTAGGGGACCTGGGGAAGCCATTGGGAAGCATGAACCTAGATGAGCTTCTTCAGAATGTATGGACTGCTGAAGCAAACAAGTCTATAGGGGTAGAAAATGAGAACATGTCATCATCATCTTCTCTTCAACGTCAGGCCAGTTTAACCCTGGCCCAGGCTTTGAGTGGGAAGACGGTTGATGATGTTTGGAGAGAAATCCGACAAGGTCAGAAGAAACGATTTTCAGAGGATATAAGAGGTCCAGATAGAGAGATGACTCTTGGTGAAACTACCTTGGAGGATTTCTTGGTACAAGCAGGGCTTTTTGCTGAAGCTTCTATTAGTCCATCTATGGGGTTGGATACCATGGAAGCCACCACCCCTCAAAGCCTTCAACATAAGACAGGCTTGTCACCCTCCCCTTCATTTGGTAGTTTATCTGACACAAGACCAGGCCGCAAAAGGGACACTCCAGATGCATATGAGAAAACTTTGGAGAGGAGGTTGAGGAGAAAAATCAAGAACAGAGAATCTGCTGCCCGTTCACGAGCCAGAAAGCAGGTTTAACCTATATTGACTACATAGGATTTTGAGTGATTCACTAGATTTTTTTTTTTTTACTCCTGTCCTTGGGAATATTATCTTGGACTGCTACTGATCAGAGTTGGATGTTCCAGGCTTACCATAATGAATTGGTCGGCAAGGTTTCTCGTCTAGAAGAAGAAAATACAAAGCTCAAGAAAGAGAGGGTAAGATTCTCATTCTGATTTTTTATTTTTATTGCTTCATAATGATTTCTTGGGTTTATAATAAAGGTACTTTTATTTTATTTGGCTGTGAGTTTTATTGAGTATTTAGGTTATTTAATTACTATTGGTTTAAAGGAACAAACTTTTTCTACTATAATTGAAAATTTATGGTTCACTGTATGTTGTGTATTGAGTTTGTCTTGCACTGAGCGACACATAAGGTGAACTATCTCTTCCTGGCAATGGTGGTACGTTCTGTACCTAAATTTATCACAATTTTTAGATATGAACAAGTAATGTTGAAATAATCATTTTTTGGCATAAATCATCTTCCTTTTAAGAAATTGCAGCCACTGGAAGCTGAGTTGGGATAAATTTTGATAACCTGCTAATTGACTGTCTGTTGCTAAATTTTTGTCACACCTCCTATGCATGTTATTATATATTACCAAATCCGTATCATTAAAAAAATTTCATAAGGCCTTGTAATGAGTCATCATAATGAGAGGTGAGCTGTAAATAATACTTGTTTAGAATTCAATAACACGGCATTTAGATGAAAGAGTTGAGCTGCCAAACACATATATTCAATTTTTATGACTTCCAGAAAGGTTTTGAGCTACATTAAATTACTTCTCTAGTGATACCCATTAATATATTTGTTGATGCCTTGTTCTATGAGACACGTTCATGTTAGCATCTTGTGCTTTACTTTGCCTTTAAATATTGTATCCTACATAGACAAAGACCATGAATGGGTTTGTTTCTTACCTAAGAGGTTGTATGTCCATAATATACTTTAATAAATTTAAGATTCGTATCTTCTGAGAGATGCAGTCCGTCCCTAGCATCACTCTGATAAATATGATGTGCTTTAACAAGTAAATTAAAGCTTTGGTGCTCAATAGATGCCTCTTTTTGCAATCTGAATCTCCACTTTAAAGGTCTCTCGTTGTGGTCCTTCAAAGCGAATTTCTTCACTAATGCCGTCCTCTCATCAGCAGACATGTTAACTTGACCCGTAGCTATTACTTATTAATAGCTTGCAGTTCACTTATGGCACCAAAGTTGTAGTGCTTGGCGCATTGTGTTGCTTGAGCTGACTAAAACTGTAGCGTACAATTTGGAAAGAAGATCCAAATATAATTGATGATAAGTAATATATTTAGAAACGAAACCAATTAAAAAAATCGTCATAACAGCATAATTATAATCCATTAATCATGATATCAAGCAAATAAATCATAAAATACATGGAAGTTTTAAAGTTAGTTAGCCTTAGCTTAAACCTGAGATATTGAAACAAATTTCTCTTCCTGGGAAGCATCATCAATGTGATCATCATTGAGAAATCCCTATCTTTTCTCTTCATCTTTTGAGGACTCCATTTGTTCATCGAACATATCAATGGATGAGAAGAGGAGAATGTTATTGCTCTTCTTGTGTTCTTGATATGAATATTAGATACCGAATCATTAAAAATTGAGTTTCCAAGGATGGGTCAAGTGAATCTCTGGTACCACCCCCTGCAAAATAGTCAAATCAGGGTTGTTCTCGCCCCATTCATATGTTGCTCCTGCAGCACTTCTACAGCATGCATGTATACTAATATAGCTTCTATAGCCCAAATATACTGTAATTATATAAAAGTTCCAAAGCTTTGCAATTGACATATCTCGAAGCTTTGCGGCATATGAACTATGGAACAAGCTGTAGCTTGCTATTAATAACTATGACATGGCTCAACAATATTCTCATGTGCTACTATTTGACCATGTGTAGTTGTGAAATTTTCCTTTTCCATTAGAGCTCTAAAAACCTAACAATTCCAGGTGCTACATCATCATAGATGGGCCGCGTGATGAGATAATTAAACAAAATGATTGTGTCTCTTAACTTTTTGGTAACTCAGTTTGAGAACTATATGGTGAAAGTAGTTACTTTGGAGTACTACTATGTGAAACTTCAAAAATGGAGAACTAAACTGAATGAATAAGTTTCTTTTGATGACCTTAAATATTAATCCACTCGAACAATAAATAGTAACCTTCTCATCAAGACTTCTAATAGGGTTGATCATACATATGTGATATTTCGAAGACAATATGGAATATGTTTGGGATACGTTATCTCATAGCATTGAAATGCATATTAAAGTTGTGACCCAACAAATACCTTTCAAATAGATTTAAATGTATTAATGCAGAAAAAAATGGTAATAGGCTGAACCATATGTGGCGATGGGGAATTTCTGATTGGTTTAAGTGAATAAGCCTTGCAGGCACAAGGGGTCTTGGCCCTGTTAGTTGTTCAAGGCTCCAAGCTTTTATGCGATGTAAATACTTTGATCTACAAGGTCCAATTAACTATTCATCTAGGCCAAAAAGCTTTTAGGGAAAAAACTTGCTAATATTGATTTGGATAATGCTTGTGAACTTTGGTACTTCTTAGAGTTGCTGAGAGGGATGCAATGTAAATACACAACTGGACACATTACCACCTATTGTATGTTTGTATTTACACGTGATGTAAATGTTCATGTGAAATGTAAAAGCCACAACATTTTCAATTGCAGCTTTCACCTTAACTAGATAATTGGGCCGAGTCGTGGGATTAATTGATGTGAATTTTAAATGGAAGTTGCTTATTTTGGCAATTGATGGATCACTTTCCATCTTATGAACAGAGTACGTGACGAGGGCAGTGGTGAATGAGTTAATCTGGAAAATTAGAATTCGGTCAGCCAATTTAGTGATGCTTTACTATTGTAATTAGTGCTCTTAGACATGGGCAATGACCCTGTTTTTTTCCCTGCTTAATATTTACTGTGGAAAGTATTGTCATATAAAAGTGGTAAAAGTGCAATTATGTTCTTAACCTTGCTATATTTCGTATGTGGACATTCATTTTACTTTTCGATTGCCACAAGCCCTCTACTCGCTAAAATAATTAGTTATGCTCCCATTAGCTCACGTAGGGCAGTCTAATTAATGTTGTTCAGATTCACTGTTTTGTTCTTATTTATTTTATGACGAGTTCATTGTACTAAATTCATCTGCCGTGATGACTGATGCATCATAGGGATTTTTAAAGGCAAAATTTGCAAGTGGAAATAATTCAAGTGTAATACAAATCTCCCATTCTTTGTGAACCATTGCAAGATGATTTTACTAGTAGCACCAGAGCTCCTGTGATTTCAGTTTTGGCCATTGCGCAACATCTGCTAAATGTTAACTTCATTGTGGATTCCTCCCCTTTTATAGGAGTTTGAGCAGCGGTTGGCATCTGAATCATCAGCTGAACTGACATATCAGCTTCGAAGAACAAGTTCTGCATCTTCCTGACATGACCTGAACTGAAGTTTTATTATTGTTCCCTATGTTCTAGGTTCTAAGAGGGGCATGCCCAAGATTGCATCACCCAATTTCTCATCACTGTTGCAGATGGTGTGCCTTCTCGAGTAGTTTGGTAAATCTATCTTTATAATCAACTAAGGGGTACATATTACAGCAAAGTTTCAATGTCCATAAACTTCAGCTTTGCTATGCTGGAAAACATGTCAAGAAAGACTGGGAGCTTGCTGAAGGGTTGCCTTTTTCGTGTAGTGATTATCTTTGTGTGTGGTGGTATTGTTAGGTAATCAAGTTCTTAGAAGGCGACTTATAGAATTGAAAAGGGTAGGCCTTGTTAGCATTTTGGGTTTTCAGGATGATATCGTAGTAAATTTTAACTTTATGGTAATGTTTAGGGTAAATTCAGTCCTGCAGAATTCTGTGCGGTCACTGGATTTGTTTTCCAGATGATTGCAGTGGCAAAGTAAAGGTTAATTCTTCATTATAGTTTTCTGGGGAAGTTTGCCCCATGATCTTGTTTCTTTCTTGCTACCCAACTCTGCTTTTGTTGAGGTTCATGACTTAGGGAAGGGGCACAGACTGAACGCTCCAGATTGAACGCTCCCTTGTGATCGTTTCCATACTGTCGTATTAAATATTCCGGCCGTTTACATTCTGCCGATATAAGCTGCAAGTGAAGAGAGAGAGAGAGAGAGATGTATTCCACGCGGGTTCCAAAATAAGATATCAATGTATTTCAGGGTATTGCGAGTTCTATTTTTTTTTTTTGTAACATAACTATGACTTTCTAACTGAGTTATATTTAAACATTACGGATCCAATTAAGGATGGTTCTTTCAAAGATTTTTTTTTGGGGGTACTCACAAAAATCTGAACTGAAGCCATTTATCCTGACATCAATTGTTTGTGGAAAATATAACTTTTTTATGAGACATGCTTGAGGAATGATGGACAGTGCGCAATCTAATCGAAGTCTTTTGCTTGGAGTTCTTTTTTGTCTTTCGAATGAATGGCAAGCTCAAAGCTTGAAGGGTCTAAAAACTGCTCATTAGAAGGAAACAATTCCCTCACAAAATCTTTGTCCCTCGAAAAACTCTCCCGACAAATAAGATTAACCTCGTTGTAAACACGGTTGTGGACCATCCGAGTGTCCTCCTTTTGCTAATATGTCGCACATTTGAGAACCTCCCTCCTGGTATGAAATAGTTCCATGTTCCAATCTCCATATAAAAGATATCTTTTCTCTTCAATTAAACCTCGCATTGAGATATTAGTCTCACTGTCTCTCATCAAAATGTTCATAGCTTGTAGTGAGTTAAAAATACTTGCACGTGTTCGAGTCTCAGATTTTGACAAATCTATAAACCCGTTCTAATTGCTAGAATTTCAGTTTCAGTGATAAATGTCATTCCAAGTGCCATATTGAACCCTATGATCTATTGACATATGCCATCTCTAATCACATCTCCACATGCAGCTTGACTTAAGTGTCGAACATGAGTATCCACATCAAGTCTTGGGTGGTCTGCCTTGTGTCTCCTTGAAATACTTGATGAACTTTCCATTGGAGGGGTCCTCCTTTAGGTGATACATGCATTCGCTAAAGAGTTCTTGTGTGGTGGTTGTGGTAGATTCATAGATCTATGTACATCTAGTTTTTTAGATGATTCAACGTACATGTCCAAAGATCTTAAACCAAAGCCATCTTGAGAATCTAAGTTTTTCAGGTTGAGACTTAGCATTCCAATTAAGCCAGACCTACAAATTAGAAGAGAAAAAAAAAAAGAGTAATTCTGTCCATATATTTTCCCACCTTGTACAACCTCTCAAAACATGGAGAACACTCCTCGCAATGACACTTAGAATGGCACTCTCCTGAATCATTGATACCTCCTCTTTTAGCTTTAAGTAAATTTGTAATTAATCTTTCATGACTAGTTTACTTGAGAAAGAATGAGCTTTTCATGAATGAAACATGTATATATAAAAATTAGCGTGGACATGATAAAGTGTGCTGTGCGCATTTGGTTTTTCATGATTTTCATGGCTTTTAATATGAAACTAAACTCTATACTAAGGTTTTTAATATGAAACTAAACACCATACTAATAAGGTTTTAATGAGGTATTTCTGGTCTCTTATACTTCCTGCCCATTCGAACCCACATTTTGCCGTTTGGTGCATCACACACAAACCAGCAAACAGCGAGTCCTCAAGGCTTTAATGAGGTTTTAATGAGGTATTTGCATTGCGGGTTATTTCACTCTTTCAACACTTCAAGATATTTTTTTTCTTTGTCAAGGACATTTTGATAATAAAGCAAATCTATTTGTATTTTTATTTTTTATCATCAATTTTTTATTAAAATATAATGAGATAAGTTTTCTTGCTTATTATAGAAAGTTTGAAAGAATTAGTGTAACTTATGACAATATGACCTTCATTAAATATTACATTATATGAACCTTTTGCTTCACTATTGTAAATGAAATTCAAATAATGCGCCATATTATTTAAAATATATTAATAACACAAATCACTATAATTTTATTATGTATGATTTTTGTTTACTTCATCGTTACATGATAAATATATAATTGCATGGCTTGTTTAGCCGTCTTGAAAATTGTATTCACGTTACATTCTGCATAGAGAATTTGACAATAAAAATGCTTTACCATTTGGAATCTGGAAATTAAATGTTGAAATTACAATCATACTAGGTAATAATTTCACCATTGGGATTAAATAAAAACATTTAAAAATTTCTTTAAAGAAAAAAGTCCCATGAAAAAAAAGTGAAGACAGGCGCTCCAAAAGGTTTCTATGACAAGGAGCGAAGGAGCACCAACAAGAAAAGGTTATTGTAACCACCTCAACCAACAGCTATAGGAAACTAAGGGATCAAATATGGAAGTCACGAGAAAGAGCAAAAGAGGGTTGGCTTGAGTCTTTAGTATGAGCAGTTAGTCCAAGTAGCTACCCAATTAGTTGAGGCATTAGCAAAGGTGTTGATGCGCAATTATGGGTTGTTCCATCCCAATTGGAGAGAATTAAGGAATGGGTTTTAACAAAACTATGATCCAAACTGATTCTCAGAGCAATGTTTTCTTGTAGTAATAGAACATGTTAGCAACTAATTGGCACTTGGTAGAGTTGGCAAAGGCTACTATCAGCATTCCTCAGGGCGAGGGTTCGAATCTAAGGAGTGACAACCGCGATAATTAACGCGACCTCAAAGAGGTTGTCCCATCGGTACCTCGCTACCACCGTAAGATCTCCTCGCGGGGGGTCCGGATTAGTCTGGGCGGGCAATGAACCCAGGATACCGAATGGTTTATACCAAAAAAAAATAGAACATGTTAGCATGTTTCGCTAAGCATTCAAGTCTGAAATCGGAAAATACTGTCCACAAATGTCTCATCAGTTGGCACCGTCAGAACAAAAAGGTACTAAACTGGGATGAGCTCAAATTATAAATTTAAGTTCATTTCTCTGTCCAAAATTTTAAATACGTCAGGTCAATGTAGAAGAGTACGTTCTTAAAAGCGCCTAAGACCAATAGCAAAGAAAAAATAATATTAAATTTCGGCACCTTGATCAGATCAAGATGAATCAGAAGTTCGACTGCATTGTTCAAAATCCTGGCACCTAATGGTTCGCATCAGGGTTCACTTACTAGAGAACGTAATTCTTGCCGAAATGTGGGGATTTTGTCTGCTTCAACAGTCATGACTAATCCCATTAAGCTGTAATTCTTGAGCTGTAACAAGCAAAACATGAATATCAAATTCAGAATCACTGGAGATATGTCTATAGGTAATTAATTAAAGCAACAAAATAAACTGAATTTCTAATTATTTTAAAATACTTAACGTTGAGAGCAACAAAATCGATTCCAATAACTTGGGTCATTTCGCTAGCCCTCTATCTAGACCATGCTAATTTGGTATTCCTATCTAATCCTTGAATGTAGATATAGATGAAAGGATGAGAATGGAGCTTAAAACCTCAGTGCACCTGGTCCAGATGTTAAACTCTCCATCAACCAGGGAAAAGAAAATGTAAACGAGAGAAGTTTAACTCAAATAGGCCGTTCAATCACTTCACAAACATACCCATGGACCCCCCATAACCCACCCCCAAATAAAACTTGGTGAAAATTTAACTCTAACCCATCAAAGATGGAAGAGAAAAAACTTCTTGCTCAGAACGTGAGCATTATATTCCATGAAACCCCAACACTGTAAAGAGTCCTCACTTCCAACATCCTATAAAGTACTCCATATTCTATTGTATATTTTTTCACAAAACAGAGGCAGTGCTGAATATTATAATGTACTTAAAAATAATTCCAGAAAGAACATGTTGCAATGATGGTGTGCCAGGAATCATTATACTTGCCTCACGAGTTTCAGGCTGTGATGTTTGTAATGGGAAACAGAAAAACCAGGAGCTCAACTGTGATAAATTTTAGAAAGTAGTCAATAATGCAAGGGAAAGAAATACACAATGGATCAACAAGATCAACAGAAGCATTAGCAGTTCAGTACCTTGTGAAAAAGTTCATCCTCAGGCTTTATATATATTATTGCATCATCATCATTGTTCAGTTTTCTATTCTTCTCCGCATTCTTATGCTGCGTTTTACATTCAATCAAAAAGAGAAGCATAAAAAAAAGAGTAAACAACAAGAAAATGAACTTAACCAGAAACTCTAGAGTAACTAAAAAGAGAAGACAATGAGTAGAAGGAAGGAGCCCCAAAAGGGTACCTTGTAAATTTTACTATATATTATGTAATGTTTGAACTTGAAGGAATCTCGAAGCTCCTTTGTTGACTACAAAAATGCAAAACAATACATTGTAAGTTTCCTGAGTAGAGTTAGCCTCTGGTGATCAAGTATACCACCCTCACCCATCTACTACTACCAACATCTGACCTCGTCTTCTGTTGCCCACGACACTTCATCAAAAAGGGCATCATAAAGATGTGGTAAAAGCTGGAGAGGAAGATTCACTACACGCTGGGACACCAGAAGACCAACATCATGTGCTTGTTCCCCCAAAATAAGTTTCAATTGATCAAATGTGCCTTTTTCTTTGCATACTTTAAGTAGGAAATCCTTGATTTCCACAATACATTTGTGCTCCTGGAAAAGGCACATAGTTAAGCTTCTGCAAGTACTTAAATACTCTGCCAATCACACATAGGAAAAGGCATGATGCATGCAGAATCAAGAATGCACTGGAGTCACCTGCTAAATTAAAAAATTAAAGTTTACACCTCAAATGAATGATGCTGTGAAGGATTAATTTTATAAACAGACAGATACACATGTGCGTGCATGATATGATTGATGTCTTATCTTAAATAAGAAACATGTCACAAACATTTTGATCCAGGAAGATTTTGATTTCATGTAACAAATCGCCAAACTGGTAAATTTGAAAAGGGTCACGATGACATTTGCTCATAAATGCTGAAGAAACTGGATGAGATGGAAGTAAAGATGATTTCACATAATAACATTTGAGGCCAGCCAAAAGATAATGCGGCAATAATAAGACATGGCAACTGATAATTTCCAGAGTCAGTAACTTACCCTGTACCTCGATAAATTCAGAACAGTCACAACAGCAAAAAGCCCCTCATCCTCATCATCCTCTACTTTTACAACAGTGCCCACTGTGGTCTGTTCCAAGATTAAGTCTACAAAGCCACTCAAATCCCATTGTTTATCATCCAGGTAAGTTTGGAGCAAGTTCTTTACTCCATGGAAGTCGCCAGGTTTAGGATCAAAGAAGGAAAAATCTGCTTGGACAATACCCTTCAATGACAGAAACGATACTTTAACCATTTGCAAGTTATTCACCAAATTTAATTTGAACACCTTAAATACAACAAATCATATATGAAAAATTACTTCAAACTCTTCATCAGATGACTCAGGTTGTTCTGTCTTCTCCAAAGTGCAATTAGCAAACCCATTGCCTGGTTAGTGAGTTAAAGACTTAGAAACTGGGATGGCATCGACTGACTATGAATCGTACATAACTGTAGAGACAGGGCTTACCTGCAAAGCTTTGATAATACTTTTTATTAGACCTGGAAGTAGAGGCCATTCGGGCTATTGAACGAGCAAAACGGGAGAATGTCAAAGGCCGAGCTTTCAAATGTTGGCTATGCCTTCTAGGTCTTCGAGGCATCGTTATAGTCTAAAAATATGAAAAATTTAGGGAAGTTAAATTCTAGTCTCCTCATTTGTATCAAGCTTTTTCTTGCCTTTCCCAATTAAAAAAGAAAAGGAAAAAAATGACACTTCGAACACATTTGGCCATGACTCTGACAAAAAAGCACAATGAACAAATAAATTTGTATACTGTACCAAGATTGCATATCTATTCCACCATAGCATGATAGACAGGGGCAACAAACATTAGAAAGGAGAATGACTCAAACCATGCATAGGAAGGATGCCTATCACCAAAAGCAAAATGATCACAAAGCATAAATAAGATCCATGGGGCTAGATATATACACAAAACTCAGTAAAGGTACATTTAGCAAGTACCGTTTTGACAACAATAAGCACAATGGGCTTGTTTGGCGGAGCGTTTCCAAAAGCCAAACGCACGTTTAACAGTGTTTTTCCGCAAAATGAAATAATCTCCTTCACACATTTACCTCGGCTTGCGTAAAAGTACTTCTCTACCACATTCCCAAACGGGCACAATGTCTGAGGGAGGAAATGGTAACTTGCATCGAAAGGAAGCTCACATGAATGAAGAAGACCTGATGGCCAGACCGTGACAGGATGACGACAGGACAACAATCAGCGAAAGTGTCCAGGGAGCAAACACGCACAGAGAAGCAACAAAAGAGTCGAGCCTTGGGAATGGAAGGAAAATGCAATGGAGAAGCTGACTGTAGAACCTGCCAAGAATCTATGTTTGACACATCTGTTCTTCAACACGATGAATTCAAGCTCCAAGTCGAATGCGACAGCAACAACCTCCAAGAAGGGAAGTGGAAAGAGGAGGCAATGGAGAAAGGGACAGAAATAGATGCTGAATTCAAGCTCCAACAACAAGTGCGGCCGTGACAATAACGAGGTTGACAAAGAGAAGCGGAAGAAGGAGGTGCCCAAGGGAAGTCACTTGGGTTCAAACTTTGAAGGTTCAAAAGTAGGAGTGGAAATAGGCCAGGCCTATTTTGTGTGATATTGGCCTGTGGCTTGTTACATACCTTTTTTAGGCCTGAAGCCCGTGAAAAAACCTGTTTCCTAAAAAATTCTGACAGCAGAAAAAATTCTGATGGTAAAGTGCGAAAGAAGAAACATAAATACTGTTTGAGTATGAATCACAGATCAAATAATCTCAAAGCAGATCGCCACCTGAATCCAGGTTGAAGATCAGTTTTACTCCCCTTCCTGGTCAACAAATCGAAAACTTTCTTCTTGAATACTACCTATAGCCATCTAAATACAGCACATAACATTTGAATTAAGCTTCCAATTCTTTAAATAATCTCATCATAACCTATATATAAGTATATACATCTCAAGACAAGATTCAAAAGCCTGAGTATTTACCCAAATTTCGATCAGCACCTTCATTTTCATCTAAAAACTAAAGCAACTCCTTTTTTGGTGCTTTAAGATCTTCTTTAAACTTCAATCATCCTTAAACCATTAATCAACAACCTCAAATCAGTTTCTCAACTCCCAAACATACTCTAATAATTTAAATCACATATCATTCAAGAACTCATGTAAATATACATATACATATATATAATATACAAGTCTTAATTTTGTTTACTTAAATTTATAATAAATCTCCAGCTAGCAAAACAACATATCCCAGCAACACAATCAGATTCCATCTTCCAAAATATATATTTATACAGAAAATTTCCTCTCAGATTTTGGTATACAAATTTCAGAAAAGAAATCCACATGCAAACCTCAAAACTCAAGTTCAGTAATCACAACTTCACAATTATTAGGTAGTTTTTAATTTTTTTCTTGCCTCATATTTCCAAAGGAACCAAAGGCATTCCTTTTGAAACGAAAGTCCCTGATTTGGTTCATACAAACAGAGCATTGATGCATACAATTCTCACAATACAAGCCACTTACTCGGCTGACACAAATTTCACAAACTATTATATATCTATACTCTGTTTTATCTCACTTTCAGAGCAAATAGAGCAAAAATCAGAGAAGGGTGCCTTGGAGCAGGTCAGCACGGAAATAAGGTGGCGGCGACGGAATCGAAGGGCATTGATGGAGTATAGGAGAAGACAGAACGAGATTATAGTAGAAAAAAATAGACTCACCACTTTTGGCCCACTCTCTCTTCGGCGCCTAACCACGGAAAAGGAATCAGAGGGCAACGAGCGTACAGCGGTGCAGGTCAGCACTGAAATAAGGTGGCGGCGACAGGTGGACTTACGCTGTTAGAAGTGCTCAGAATTGCAAATGCGGGGCCGAAGACAACGGCCTGTCTCCACCGCATCGTGGCAAGGGGTGAGCAGCGTGAGCTTATGAATGAATCATCAATGTGAATCTGGAATCTGGAAAGGAATAGAAGCAGCAAGGAAATAAGATCGACTCTAGGCTGGAAAGGAGACGAGCAAGGCAAGGGCGACTCTGCGGACTGCGAGTGAAATAAGGTCGCAAGTCTGGAGACGTCGCGAGGGCTGGAGGCTGGAATAGCAGCACCAGTAGGGTTAAATTATTAAAAATTATAAATAAATGAAGTATACTTATAGAAAAAACATAATAGAAAACAAAAAATGTGTTGGTGCAGGGCAATTGACCAGGGAACCGGTTTCGGTGTTTCTCGCAATCCCCATCCCCTCATACACACGCATATATTATTAATAATTAATATATTTATATTTATGTATTTAATATTTTAAATTTATTCTATTTTATTTATTTTTTATTTATGAATTATTGAATTTTTAAATATTTTTATAATAATTTAAAAAATTCTAACCTCTCCATTCTGAAAGTAGATATTAAAAAATACTTGAGATACAATTCTATAGTTATTAATCATACATCAATAGCATCTTCAAATACCTTCCGCTTCCTCTGAAACTATGAAATTTGCTCCCCATTGATAACCATCTGGTCAAATGGAATTAACATACTGTCAATTTGTGTTGCAGGGTAAGTTTCAATATGAGAGTCAGTAGACACATCAACAAACCTGTTTTTCCATGTAATGTTATCATTCTGTCTAGAAGTATAAGATAAAAGATGAGTATGCTTACCTTGCTGAGCCAAAAGATCTAACCCCAACACCAGATTCTGATGTCAATATCCATAAAAAATAAATAAAATATAATAAATTTAAAATATTAAATATATAAATATATTTTAAATATATTAATTATTAATAATATATATAATATATAATGAAAATGAAAATGGGGATGATGACGGTACGCGCATAGCAGAGAGAAGCACTGAAACCGTTTCCCTTGACGAGAATCAGGTCCCGCTTCCATCTTTAGAAGCTCCTCTTCTGTAACATATTTTTTTTAAAAAAAAAAGGACTCAGCCTACCTAATAGGCAGAAAAGGCCTATCAACACACCTGGGTTTGTGCCTCAACCTGAACAGGCTAAACGCAGGTCAGCTCACGTCACATGTCTCTGACAGATTATTTAGCATGTTTTCACTTTTACTCAGAAGCCCAGTGTTGATATGGTAATGAAACAAAGGAAAAAGAATCATAGTGAAATAAATGTCCAACTGGTAAACCAACTGTCTTGAAGAAGGCCCAAAATAGGAAGAAGAGTGCCAAATAATGAAAGAAACACAGGTCCAATATCATGGCTGATGTAAGAATCTTGTTGATGAATAATGTACTCATTTGAAAACACGGTAGAGAAGTACTTTTATATAAGTTGGGGTAAATATATAGAGAAAATTATCTCGTTTTGCAAAAAAACACTATTGAATATGTATTTGGCTTCTGGAAACGATAAGCCAAACAAGCTCAATTTGTACCTACATAAGTGGTTTTTGAGTCTGGATGCACTCACCCCAATGAACCTTTGGAACCCAACACTAAACTTTTTTTGACCCAAAAAAAAAACAAAGTTGAACAAATTTGCACTGCAATTTTTCAGCTTCAATGCCATTGGAACATATTGAAATGGAGCAATGTTGTTCTTTAACCCTAGAACAAATATCAATCATAACAATTTTAAGTGGGCCAAAAATCTTCTACCTTCGCAAGTGAGTTTTCATGGCATGAACTTTAATGTTAAAGGACCAATTAATGTGGACCATGAAAAGATAAACAAGAAATCTCTACTCTCATGTGTTTGGCAAAAGGAGTATCCTTTCAATAGAAACAATCAAGTTCAAGACACTATTAGATACTAAATATTAATACATTTTTCAACAGAAATTTAAACAATGATTTGCTACATTGTCACCCGCATTTGTTAGACTTTAACTTTCATTGATAACAAGAAAACTCTACTGTTAAAAGGGCATATGATCAGGGGTGGAATCGAGAAATATTAACCAAGAAATTCATGAGGATATGCTCACACAGACAATCAACTAACTACACTCATGGTAGCTAGAGAAAGTGTGGATATTAGAAAGCATAAGGGCCCGAAGACCCATAAAAGCATAGCCAACATCATTTGAAATCTTGGCCTTTGACATTCTCTCATTTCGTCGGTTCAGTAGCCTAAATGGCTTAGGAATTTTGGTTCAACGAACTTATAATGTATTGTTTTGCATATTTCTAGCCAATAGAGGAGCTTCAAAATTCCTTCAAATTCACACATTTCATCGTGGGGTTAAGGTGTAGCTGGCATCGTAAAGTTTGCTTAGCTGTATCAGTAATAGCCATTAACCTTCTGAAATAAAGCACAACATCCGTCTTCGTTAATTGCAGTTGACGTGTCTTACTTTAGGCAATGTTTAGTTTGATGCAGGGAAAAGGGAGGGGATGGCAAAAGATGGAAAGCTATAAGATTACCTTGTTTGGTTTAGTCAGAGGAAAATTATTTTTAAGGATCTTTTATTTAGTTCAGGAGGGAAATTAATAACTAAATTGCCATTTTACCTTTGTACGTCGATTTATATTTATTTAACAAAAGACATGCAAAACTGAGGGGAAAACGGCATGGAATATGAAGTTTGTTAAAGAGAAACCTGCCATTATACCAAGGGAAATCATGAAACAAGGAAAATGAGAAAATTATTGTTAACACTAGCAGTAAGCATCCGGAAGTAAGCCTCTTTCTTTAGAAAGCACGATGATAGTTATTTTCATTTGGCACCAGGTAGCAAGCATCTCCTATTTTCTGGTGGCAATAAGCAAAGTATCCTACTCAATAGCTATTTATCATTAAGCACCAGTAAACGTGATAGTTACCCATAAAGTAAAAATGACACTTATCAATTTGCTTAAAAAATAAATGACAGTTTAGTACCAATTTGCTTCAGGCTCAACAATGACATAATGAAAATAAATGACAGTCAAGTAAAAATAAATTTGCTTCAGTTTAGCTTTTAACGACGGAAAGAATATGACGGAAAAACACCATATTGTTGTTCTGTCATTTCCGGGATTGGGGGCTGAGGGAATAGAGCATCATCAGGCAGTAAGTGTATCACACCATCAAAAGCAACCAGATTGTTGTTCTATCTTTCGTGCTTCTTAAGACTGGAGAGCAGGGAGGAAGAAGCAGACTGGCAAGACGGAGAAGCATTTTTAACATGCTACGATGGGAATATAACAAATTTGGTGGGGGTAAATTAGTCTCAATTTTTAGATTCCCTCCAAAAAACCTCAATTTGGAGGG
>JANTPZ010096630.1:0-32797 GCA_025593235.1 Vachellia pachyceras | reverse complement strand
ATGAGCCCATGCATGTATGGATGATATATGATAGCCAAGAACTCCTAAATGAATGATCAAATATGGTTCAAAAAGGATTAGGAGTTAGGGTTTCAAAAAGATGAAGTTTGAAAATGAAAAGTTTGGTTTTTATCAAAGTAAAGTTAGTCAAACCCCGAACTTTGACCTGTTTCAAAATAGGGTAAATGGACTCCAATTGAGCTGAAATTTTACAGAAAAATAGTCGCCATTGTAAGGTTTAAAACAAGCCAAAGAACAATGGATTTGGAGTTTTTACACAAAGTTATGATGTTCCAAAGATTGAAGAAAATCATTGAAAACCTTGGAAAATGGAAAATTACCAAATGAACAGTACTTTTCATGCAGTAAATTGTATCAATTGGACAAGCTAATGACTAAATGAGTATTTTTCCTTTATAGAGGAACTTATAAGATTCAAGTAGAAATTGGAAGCACTCAATTTCGATTTTTCTAGAATTAGTTATGAATTTTCAAAGTTGGCCCAAAAATCTGTGAATAGTGACGTGAATAGTAACCCTAAACTTGAAAATTTTATTTTCACTCTTTGGTTACTCTAAGTCACTAAAGGCCTAAAGGTGCTTCCAAATAGATATTTAATGAAGCTAAAGGTAAAGATTAAGGAGTGTCACATGTAGCAGGCTGTGCTTAGAGCATCTGCCCAGAAAACCTATGACACCTATTTTTCTGTCATCATTGCTCATGACATGTCTGCAAGTACTCTGTTTTCCTTTCCACCATTCCATTTTGCTGAGGAGTTCTTAGAGCTGAGAATTTGTGATCAATTCCCTCACTTTCACAGTATGCTACAAAGTCTCCATTTTCAAATTCTTTACCATGATCTGTTCTAATGGAAACAGTAGACATACCTTTCTCATTTTGAACCTTTTTGGCAAATACAACGAACAAATCAAAAGTTTCATTCTTGGATGCTAAAAATATAGTCCACATGAATCTAGAGTAATCATCTATAATCATTAATGTGTAGAGATTTCCTCTTAAGGTTTTTACTCTAGATGTACCCATCAAATCCATATGAAGTAGTTCAAGTGGCCTTTTTATGAAAGCTCTGTTTTTGATTTAAAACATTATTTTGTTTGCTTTCCCATTTGGCAAGCATCGCAAACTAAATCACTCTTGAATTTTAACTTTGGAAGCACTTGAACTAATTCATTCTTGATTAACCGTCAATTTGATGCACATTTACGTGTGCCAAATGTAATATCCCAAATTTCGTAAACGGAAATAAAGGTCAAAATGATGAATTATGAAATGATTTAAGGCCACATGGATAAGAAAAATAGAAAGGAAAATGCCTATAAACAAGAAAGGATGATTGGCTAAGTCCCTAGTCTTGAGGATTTTAAGTAGAAATGACTAAAAGGCAAAATGGTCATTTGGCCTAATAATAGGGTAAAATGGTCATTTTGAATTAAAAAAGGCCTAGGGCATAAAATGTCATCAAATAATAAGGACATTTTGGTATTTGGTCAAAAGTCAACAAAAAGTCAAAGTTAACAAAAAAAGTCAAAGTCAACTCAAAAGTCAAAGTTGACTAAGGGTAAGGTTGGAATTAAGAAAGAGTAGAAAATGTGATGGCATTTTGGTAATTATGAGAGAAGTAAGAAAGGTAGTGGCATTTTTGTAATTATAGACAAAGTATAAAATGCAATGGCATTTTTGTAATTAAGGGTTTTTAGAGGACTGGAAGAAAGAGAAATAATTATTCGAGGTAGCAAGGGTCCTCAAATGCCAGAGACCCAAACTGAGAAAAGTTTAGTTGGGTCATAAAGTATTTAGTAAAATTATTACACGATATTCGGTGCAGGCCATTTCAAAGCACGGAGAACAAAGTGCCCGAAAGCCCCGAAAAATGTATTTTCTTAGAAAATTAATTACGAAAAATCCTGGAAGAATTTTGAGGAACAGAAAAGAGCTGGAGTATCATGGAAAATATAGAATTTTTCCATACCCTTAAGTCAAATTGGCCACCGGATGCACATTTTACGGTGTTACACACAAATTGAGGAATCCTAATGAGTTACGAGGGAAACCCGGAGATGCTATGGGTTAGGACATGATGCCACCTAGGCAATGAGGCCTAGGGAATGGTGCCACATGAGAGAGAAAGTCTCTGGAAAAGTAAAAAAGATAATTACTCGTATAAAGTGTACTTTAAGGAAATGCGTGCCACCGGATCAAGTAATTGGACAGTAATGGATCTAGTCAGCCCAACTAAGTCATTAATGTGGTGGTTGAGAGTAAGTATCACACCTTTTTCACTTACTAGATAGGCTTGACAAGTGGCAAATCTCAAGCTTCAACAGAAAAATTTAGTCATTGAGTTTAAATCCTAACCATCCATTATTTTGTGAGGATTTTTAAAACATCATTTCCTCTCTCCTTTTCCTCATTTGACCATCCATTTCCTCCCTTCAAGCTGCAAAACTCACGGCATTTTTTACCTCTCAAGAGGAGGAAGAAGAGCTCCCAAGAACAACAAGGTAAATCACCTAAGCAACCACCTCTTTACATTTTTCTACTCCTTGCAACTTCTACCACCTCTTTAATGGTTGATTTCCTTGATCAAAGCCCTCGTTTTGAAGATCAAAAGTTAGGGTTTCAAGGTATGAAAATGCAAAAGAGAAGGCTTTTGAGGTAGTAAAAAATTGCAAGTCCATTCTTGAGTAGTAAAAGCTAGTTTGTTGGTTGTTGATGGTTGTTTTGGTGGTTGTGGGAATTTTTGGAAACCCTAAGGAAAGGGGAAGGTGTTTTCCATTTGAGGTATTATAGGGGAAAGAGGTGTTTGAGTCATATGATGCTTGAATCATGATTTGGAAACAAGAATACACAAGTATTCCTAAGCAAAAGTTGAAAAATCCAAGAACCCTTCTTTTTCTTTTTTTGAAAATCTGTAAAAAAAAATTAGAAGGAGTGAGATTTTGATGATTCTAATGCTTCCAATAGCTCTAAAATGATGTTTTGTATAGGATAAAGCTAAGAGATGGATTTTAGGAGCCTTAAGGGCCATAAAAATCAAGTCTTGAACTTGTAGGGCTTTTAGAAAACCAAAAGGGGGTTTTGTGCGTTTTTGCAAGTTTTATGGCATATTGATGGTTGTATGTTCATATGAATATTATGCCATGATCTTTAGGGATTTGAGACCCTCAAGAGCACACTTGGAAGGGATCCAAGAGAACTTTGAAGTTCAAGTAAAAAGGAAAGCAAAGCTAAAGGTAGCAAGAATACTAATCTTTCTCTTAAGTTTGTGAAAATGAGTTGTGAATGTTGCATGAACTTTTATGATGATTAAGTGGATGATTTGTGTATGAAATTTGAAGTTTATGCTATGGCCATATGCATATTAAAATGTTCCTTGCTATGTCACATATATGTATGATCATACACTTGCTTTAAAGTTATGCTATACGGATGCACAATATTTTGGGTTATGTAGTTTTGCTATTGGGATTCCCAAATCTCATCCCCCCAACTAACCATGTAGGTGGAAGCTCAAGCAAGGGTAAGAATGAGATTATTGATGGTTGAAGATATTATGGTTGCTTGAGGAATTGTGTAAATATGTTGATGGTTGGCCATCTATTTTGCATGTTGTTATAGTTGTAAACTATGAACCCTATGTGAAGAAGCAAGTGAATATGTGATTATGCATGCATGAAAATGGATTAAATAAGCTAAATGATGATAAGGAATTAATCATGCATGATAGGGGTTTTGTTATGAACCAACAAGAGGTTTTGGTAATTTTCAAGAGAAGTTAGATTTCAAAACAAATGGTTCCAAAGGGCCTAGAAACTGATCTGTTTCAAATGTCAATGAGAAATAGCAAAAAAAAATCCAAATGAGCTGAAAATTTCCAGTTAAATACTATACATCCTGAGCTTTAAATTGATATAAATTTTACAAAATTTTGATGTTTACTTTAAGAGATATGATTTTTCCAAAGTTAAGGGAAACACTGGAAAAACTGGAATTGACAAATTAAACAGTATTTGGTTTATGAATAAAATTATTCAAATGGGCAAGAATTGGAACCATTGAGTATTTTTTCCCTATAGATCACTAAATAAGATAAATTTAGAAATTGAAACCACTCAGTTTCGATTTTTCTAGAATTAATTATGATTTTTCAAAGTTGGGCTAGAAATATGGAAAATGGGCCAGTGAACAGTAATAACGTTTTTTTTGTTACTTTTTTGAAAATTCAAGTTCACAATTTTGGTCAATTTTTGATATCTAAAGCCCAAGAGTGGTTCAAAAGTGATCTAATACAAGTATATAGGGGGAAAATAGGAGGTGTTACACCAAACATTTATGCCACTATTGATTCTCATTAACTTGACTTATTAAGCAAGAATTTGAAAAAATCTCTTCTAATTCAGTAGTATAGCAGTTACCGTCCCTAGGGGCTCTGAGTAGAATGTTCAACTTTTCTTTATCAATGGGAAGATCTTTCTTGTTGATAATGAAGCATTCCACAGAGTCAAATATCACCCAATTGCCTTTATATGTACTCTAACTCACACTGAGAAGATTGTGGCAAAGTCCTTCCACGTGATATATATCTTTGATTGGTGCGCCATTTGTATTTGCAACTTCACCAATTCCAACTATTCTTCCAGACTGGTTTCCTCCAAACTTACCTTTCCACCATCCTTGGCTTTCAGGCTAACAAATTTGATTTTGTCACTTGTTATGTGTCTTGAGCATCCACTATCGATATACCACTTTGTTGCTTTGGATACTCGAAGACACACCTGCATAAAGATCATTTAATACTTTCAGGTACCCAAGTTCTGTTGGGTCCTCTCGGGTTAGTTCTAGGGACCTTAGGAATTTCTGTTCCTTTTAGTACCCATTTATATGTCCCTAAAGGTTTATTCTTTCTAAATTAGCAGTTTGAAGTTTGATGTCCTTTTCTATTGCAGTAATTACAAAATGCAAATGGTTCTGAAGTATGCATAGATTTTTGAAAATATTTTAAACATCTTCTGTTCCCTGTCTTCTTCTTCCCCTTTTTGAAATCATTTTGAGGACTATACCCTATACCACTTCTGTCATTTATAACTCTTTAATTTTTCAAAATGACTTGCAACATTTCACTGCCTCGAGTAAATTTTTCAAGAGTTTTATATAGATGTTCATTTTCAATTTTCAAAACTTCACAACTTAAGCAAGCTTTGGGAGTAATTGGATTTTCATTTGGTTTTTAAAGTTCTTTGACTCTTTTCCTGAGAAAATAGAATGCTTTTGCAAATTTTAATAATTCAATATGCATTTCATCATAATCTGCTCGTAACTCATTATAACTCAGTTCAAGAATTACCTCTTCTGCTTTTGAGCCTTCTTCCTGGGCAACAAGACAAAGATTCGCTTCCTCCTCAGCTTCACTTTCGTCTTCACCTGAGCTGTCACCCGAGATACCTGAAACATATGCCTTTTTCTTCTTGAAGAATTTTGGTTTCTTCTTCTCTTTTTCTTTATTTTGAGTTGTAAGTTGAGGATAATATGCCTTCACATGGCCTGGCTTGTTGCATTCATAGAAAATTATTTTACTTGATCATCCTCTTTATGGCCTTTGGAAGGTTTGATCCTTTTTGTACATACATCTGAATTTCCTAACCACCATTGCAAGTTCTTCATCTTCAACATCATCTTCATCCTCTGTTTCTAGCTCCTTTTCCTTTTCTTTGATGGATTTCAGAGCTAGTCCCTTCTTTCTCTTTTCTTCAATATTAGACAGCTCCTTTTTGAACTTTTTCTTGCTCTCGTACTCAGCAAGACTTCCAAAGAGAGCTGCTACTTAAGTCATTGATTCTCCGCGGGATTCTTCAATGGCTGTAACCTTAGCTTCCCATTTACTTGATAAAACATTTAGTATTTTTCTTACTTGAGAACGTTGGTCATATGTCTTACCAAGAGTAGCCAGTTTGTTGATGAGATGTGTGTGACGCATTTGAAACTCAGTGATGGTTTCTTCATCTTTCATTCTGAGTAAGTCATACTCAGTGGTCAGCATGTTTATTAGACTGGCTGTCACCCAAGAGGGGGTGAATTGGGTGTCATAAAAATTTTCGTTACATCAAAGACTAAACAAAAACCAAGTCATTGAAAGAAAGAGCAAAACAGAGAAGATGAACACAATGATTTATCCTGGTTCGGTCCTCCTGACCTACGTTCAATCCTCAGGGCTCCTCTGAGATTTTCCAATCCACTAACAACAATAACATTAGGCTTCTCAAGCCTTTACAAAGTGAATCACACTCCCCCTTATGATTTGCACTATAACAGAGACCAAAATGCTCTTCTTTCTCAACTCAAACTCATCCCAACAAGCTCAAAATCCCAATCTTGAGTTTCTCACGGAAATACAATAAGTTTGGAGGAACTGATATACTCTCTCAAAGAGTGGATAGATAAACATTGAAGCTCTCAAAGAAGTATAATATCAGAGTCCTAATGATGTGCTCTGTTTTACGTTCACTGACTTCGTCTTCTTCGTCTCTTTTCTCTGTTGGTAGCTTCCTCCTATTTGTAGATGTTGTCGAAATATATCCATTGGAGAAAAGCGTTGTATCCGTTATCTCTGTATCAATGCTGATTGTTTTGTATTAATTGCTTCTGTCATATCCTATGTCTAAGAATATGTCCGTTGAGCCCACGCCGGAAATGTGATCAGAAGACTTATTCCCTTTTTACTAAGCCAAAGCATGAGCATTTATGAGAGCAGGTTAGATTCAAACTTTGTTAAACACAAATAAGGTAAGTTGCAGAGAGTAGGTAAAAGCTGTCTGAGAAAGTAGCCGTTGCGTGAAGCAATACTCGAGTTCTATTTCACAATGCTTGAGTGATGACCAAGTATTTTTAATTTTATAAAAAAGTACTCCAGTGTTGTGTTTCAATGCTTTTATAACACTTTTGGAATTGCTCGAGTGTTTGCTGAGAGTATTGCAGAAGTTTTGAATTTCAGTTCAAATACTCGAGTGTTAAAATTCTTGTACTCGAGTGTTAGGAATACTTTCAGCTACTACTCGAGTGTTCAGAGGGAAATTTGAAGTGAAAACATTTGAAATGCTACTATACTCGAGTGTTGTTACTTTTCTGCTATTACTCGAGTGTTAGGATGGAAGTGTTGTGTTTTTAGAAGAAATGGTGCTCAATACTCGAGTATTCAAAAATCAATACTCGAGTGTTATCAACACTTTCACCTAATACTCAAGTGTTGTCTTTCATTTGAAAACTTTTCCCAATACTCGAGTGTTAAAAACTAATACTCGAGTGTTCGCAACACTTCCATTATATACTTGAGTGTTCAGCTTCAAGTATTGCCCAATGTTTAAAAAGTCAGCTCGATACTCGAGTGTTGCAAACCAATACTTGAGTGTTCACAATATTTTCATCACAACTCGAGTGCACCACTTCAAGTGAGCTTCTGAAGTTTTTAAAAAAAACAGCCCACTACTCGAGCATTACAAAATCAATACTCGAGTGTTGCCAATGCTTCCATTTGTAACTCGAGTGTTCTTGTTTAAGTGTTGTTCTGTATTTTGAAAATGATGTTCGATACTTGAGTGTTACAGGCCAGAACTCAAGTTATGACAACACTTCCTTTACAATACTCGAGTTTCACATGGAAGTATTCAGTTATAAAGCATTTTGAGTTCCAATACTCGAGTTTTAGACAACACAACTCGAGTTTTGCTTCATAATGTGAACTTGCATCAGGTCACAACTCATAGCTCAAGTTGTAACGGCCATAACTCTCTTGATTCAACTCCAAATCTTGCATATAATATATCAATGGAAAGCCCTGAAAGTATAATTTCATAACAAACAAGAATCAGACCCAACTTCAATATATAAAGAAATTTATGATGGATACAATAGGAAAAGGTTAGAGATAAAGCGTTCAATTCGACCACCAACTTTGGAAATTTATATCTCCTTCATTTGAAATACTTTGATTTTTTTTCTAGGTGTTGATGAAGTGAATTTTGAGTCTAGTTTCATACAAAATTGGTTTCACATCAATCAGACTTATATTTTGGGAGATATGGTCAAAATACCAAATATATGTCGAGCTGACAGAAAATAGAGGAGGCCAATACTCGAGTGTTACGTTCCAATACTCGAGTATCAACTTCCCAGACGCCAATACTCGAGTTTTGTGGCCCCAATACTCGATTGTTGACTCCCAGAAGGCTAATACCCGATTGTTGTGACCCCAATACTCGAGTATTGACCCCCATAAGGCTAATACTCGAGTTTTGTGACCCAATACTCGAGTGTTGACTCCAAAATTCAATATTTCAAGTGTATACTCGAGTTTTGCTTCAAGTAATGCCATAGGAAACCCCAAAAACTCATCATACTCGAGTATTAACTTCCAAAATCAGATTTAAACATCTAAATAAATCTTAGATGAATGGTAACTCAATGTATAATTTTTGAAACATTTTAACATCCAAAATATATTCAAAACCACATCATCCTCCAATTAAAATAATGCACAAATATCGTAATAAATCAATATGTATTGTAAAATCATTATGCATGGTAAATATGTATTGGAAAAAAATTTTTGCATTGTGCAAAACATTTTGCTCTTTTATATTTGACATCATCAAAACTAATCATATCTAACATTGTTGACTCTGCTTTCTTTTACTACTTCAGTACCTTCATAAGCTATTTCCAGTGCGTCTCATATATGTTTTGCAGATGGTAGGGTGCATATTTTGAAGAAATCATCTTCATTTAATGCTGCTTGTAATATTAGCACTGCTTTTCTGTTGATATGAATTCTCTGTAGATCCTCACTGTCAAACTCAACACGAGTTTTAGGAGTTTATCCATTTTCTACCTTCATAGGTACATAGTTTCCCTGTTCAAATACATCCCACAAATCAATGTCAGTGGGTAAAGTAAAATTTTGAAACTTAATTTTCCAAAATGAAAATTTTTGACTGTTAAATGCTGGAGGCCTGGTGATGAAAGCTCCGTCTGTGAGTATATGTTCGGCAAATCCTGCCATGATCACTCTTGAGATTGTTATGTCCTTTAAACAAGAGACCTGCTCTGATACCAAATGTTAGCATAAGATTTGAATAAGAGGGGTTAATTGGTCAAGTTATGAATTTTAAGAATTAAAAATCAAAAGTGAGAACAATATCACCGAGAGAGGAAAGGGATGAAGAATACAGAAGATTTATCCTGGTTCGGTCCACTTGACCTACGTCCAGTCCTCAGAGCATCCCTGAATTTCGAAATCCACTATCAACAGCAATCTGAGGCTTCACAAGCATGTACAAATGGGAACTCACTCCCCCTTTCACTTTTCACTAAAATAGAGTGACGCACTCTCTTTTTCTATCTCTATCTCAGCCCAACAAGCTCAAGGTTCTAACCTTGAGTTTCTCACAGATTTATAATCAGTTTTTTCTTAAAGAAACTCTCTCAAAAGAGTGGATATCTAATACTGAAGTACAGAAGGAATATTGAAAGATTTACAGAGAATGTAATAAATAGCTTTGAATGTTCATCTATTTTGTCTATATTGAATGCTTGGCCTTTTATAATTGAGGAGTAATGAAGTGTCCATTAGACTCCATTAATAGCCATTACACTCAACAACGACCATCTGGTTTGCCATTAATGTAGCATTTAATGCAGTTTGAATGATGAGTGATGACAGCTGCAGATGAATGTTAAAGTCTCCGAGTCTCAGAATGAGTCTGGGCTTCATTCCTTATTTAATGTCTCAAGCTTCTGCATTTATGAAAATAGATCACATTCAAAATGTTGTTACACAGATAAGGAAAGTAGGTGCATAGCGTAGGTGTAGTGTGTCAGTAATAAAAGCTATCTGAAGAACAATGCTCGGGAATAACTCTTTCAATGCTCGAGTATTGCTTAATAATTTTCAAAGAAAAGTTCAATGCTTTGATACATTGCTCAAGTATTACATGAAAGTGTTTGAAAAATACCTAAATACTCGAGTCTTAAATCATAGTGCTTGAGTACTGACAATGCTTCTTAAGTTTTTGTGAGCATTCTGTGAAAGTATTGGGAAGAAGAGTAGTAAAAATACTCAATAGTCGAGAGATAGATCAAGGTGCTTCAGCATTAAAAGTGTTAGCAATGTTTGCTAGAGCATTTTCAAAAGGTATGAGTGAATAGAAGAATTTTAAATTCAATGCTCGAGCATTGGAAGCTACTGCTCGAGCATCGTCAATGCTCTCAGTCAATGCTTGCAGTATTCTCTTCCAGTATTGTGTTAAAAAACCTCAATACTCGAGCACTATGAACTTGTGCTTGAGCATTGGCTTTGCTGGAAGCCTTTGATTGAGTAATGCTCGACAGCACTGAATAAAAGTGATTGAGCTTTAATTGTATTAGTTTTCTTCTTGAATTTCCAGAGTCTTAGAGTCAATTTTGGCCTATACATAACCTTTTTGTGCTTAAGTTGAGATTAGGAGTTGTTGATTTGGATTAATACAATTTTGGGTTCATATGCCATGAATAATGATGCTATTGCGCCTAAATTCCATCATGAGCAAATCATACTGCCAAATTTTTGTTATTTCATTTCAGAATTCCGTGCAAAAGGCAAGGGAAGCAGCTCTGGATAATTTCGCCACGGCATAATCATAGTTCACCATGGCCAAAGTTCAATCAAACAGAAAAAGAACTCTTGGGAGAGGTTCGCCGCAGTGAACCACAAGTTAGCCACGGTGAATATCACGTATCAACACTAGATTTTTACTCCAGATGGAAATTAACCCAACCCAGCTTTAGAGATCCAATCCATGACGGTTTCTAATAACTAAATTAGGTCATTTTTGAAGAGAAAAAAGGGAGGCTGAGAAGGAAGGCAGAAACACACACACTCTCATCTTTTCTCTCATCTACACACTCTCCAAACTCTACCTTCACCCATTTCCTTCACCATCCATCCATTCATCATGCTTCACTCATCCATTTAGAGCATGTTTCCATCATCTATGGGGAGCTGAGCATCTCCATCCTCTTAAAGATGGAGTGAGTTAGAGTTTGAAGTGCCGAAAGGGAAGTAATTACTTTCAATCTGTATTTACATTATAGATTACTTAGAATCTGAGTTGGACTTTGTGATTTGTATGCAAATACTTGGTCTCGGTTGAGCCAAACTTGGATTATTGTGTATTGAGTTGTTTTGTGATTGACAAAGTGAAATGGAGTTCATTTTGCTTATTCAATGAAGTCTTGTTGTTCTCTTCTATCATACTAGTTGTGCTTGGTTTTAATGTCAACATGCATGGAGTTAATTTTGTCACTTTGCGATTTCTGTACACACACTAAGAGCGCTTCAAGGATTTCATGGAATGGAGTTCATTGCATGTTATTCGTGACCTAACAAGTTGTGTGGGGATTTAGAAGGAGATCATCGTATGACGCTCCAGACCCATACGAATTGTTAGGGTTTGTGATTTCGAAAACTTAGTTCGAAAGTTGATACTCTACCTAATCTTTTGCGAACTATGATGGCCCAATTCATTTTCAAGAGGAACCCACCATAACACTCCCTTTTCAATCCAAATCTGCCTTACTTTTCTTTGCCGCCTGAAAGTACCAAAAACAAGTTTTCAATTTTGTAGTTGCATTAGGTACATAGCTTATCTTGAATTAAGAAACTGTTTGCTTTTGCATCACAAACATAATCACAAGCTAAGGACTATTGGTACACAACTAGCTTTCGGTGAAAACGATCCTGGGGTTATCACTATACAATCCTTGAAAATCAAAATTAATATTCTCAATCCATTTTCAAAACTAACCAATGATCTATGTTTACATTTTGTGGCTTAGTCTGATCAAAAAGACATAATACTCGAGCATTGCATTACTAGTGCTCAAGCATTGGCTGTGCTGTCAACTAATGCTTGAAAAACTGACTGAAAGTACTGACAAAAACTGTCAACACTCGAGCACTGTGTTCTAGTGCTCAAGCATTGGCTATACTTTTAGCCAATGCTTGGAGTGTTGACTGGAAGCATTTTCAAAAACCAGAATACTTGAGCACTGGGTCCTATTGCTCGTGCATTAGCTGTGCTTTCAGTCAATACTTGAAGTACTGCATTACAGCACTGTCTGAGTGCTCTGACTTAGCCTGATGCTCGAGCACTAAGTTCAGTGCTCAAGCATTGGTAATGCTTTCTACCAATCCTTGAAGTATTCATTAAGAGTATTGTTCATACCTTCATTCTTAAAACACGATGCTCGAGCATTGACTTCCAGTGCTCGAGTATTAACAACACTTTGTTCAATACTTAAAGTACACACTGAAAGTACTGATTTTCTTTAAGTTCAAAAATTACAGTGTCGGAGCATTGAGTTCCAATGCTCAAGTGCTGTCAATACTTTTACAAAATTACTCCAAAATTTAAAGATATTTTCAATTATCTAAATTTTCACAAAAATATTTATTGGTTATCACTAAAACAAGATATCAACAGGCATCGAGTCTCAAAAATTGCATCATCAAGGAAGTTACTCATGAGAATGTGGTAATGGTTTTGCTCAACAATAGGTACAGAAAAACGATGGTGGATGATGCTCAGATTGATCGAGTGAGCTAGTTTAACTCCTCGACAATCAATGAAAAGTGTGGATTCATGGTGACATATAGGTTAAAAAAGGTGGACGAAGGTGAGGTTACCCTGGAACACTCATGAATTAGGCCTGTATGGCAGACTCAGTCATTCAGTAGATAAAAGGATGGTCGGCTGGTGTCAAAGGGAAAGAACACTCTTTAACTAAAGGGTGCTTTTAAGTAAGGTCTAGAATATCCTCGAAGGACTGTGATGGTACGGGATCAGGACTAAGGGGTCTACTACACTAGGGATCTTAGTTCTAGGCATGGTGACTAGTTTAGACACAGAGACAAAAAGAAAATAATAAAATAAAAGTTAAACACAGGTGAAAACTACCTGCAACTAAAGTTGGCCGCAACGAAAATTAGGGTTAGTCGCGGTGAATTATAAACTTCGTCGCGGCGAATCCTTTTTTTCATCACGGCGAGAATTGCATAACTTTGAAAACTAGTGATAATGACTCGAGACAAAAAAACAATGGAATCAAAAGATTTGAAATGAGAAAAGAAAACTTACGATTGCTTACTCTTACAGAAGAGACGGTGGAGATGTAGAGATTGACGAGAATCACAGTGGTGAATCTACAAATGCGGAAGAAAGACAGCATAGCAGAGCACATAATGGTGGAAATGAATGACAATGAATGGCGACTTTAAAAAACAAAAGAAAACTAGCGGGAGATGAAGAGTACGATTTTTCACCGCAGCGCAATCAAAGTTTGGTCACAGTGAACAATCTCAAAAGGCGAAAAGTCTCGATGTTGGTTGCGACAAAAAATTAAATTCGTCATGGCAACACTTCCCAAGAGGAAAAACTTGACAGATTACGAATTTGGTTGCAGAGAAAATCACAGAGAGGAAAACACACAAATATGGAAACATAAAAACACAAGATGACATACCAACACCCAATCCTAGAACTTCAACCATACATTAAACACATTTTCAAGCATCACAGGCAAGACCCTTTTCAAGCATAAACCTCATGAAGATAGGTTAATTACAAAATAAGGGATTTTATTGAATTGAAAATCACCTAAAAGAACTAAACAGCTAATATAATCCTACTGGAGAGGTTCCTCCCCCATACTTGAATCATTCACACTTTACAAAGTAATCATCAAGGTCTAACAATAAATGATTACATGAGCGAAAGTAATAACTTGAGAATTATGGTGGCTTGTGAGTCTCTTCGATCCCCCACACTCATCTTTTGTTTGTCCAAACATCGTATGTATGGGTACAACCGGCTCAGCTAATGTCTTTCCAAATGGTCCTGCAAGATAAAATGAAATGCCTCTCTCGGAGGTGTCATCACTGTTGAAACAAGGTAAGGCATTCATGCACTTATCGATGACCTTTACAAAATATGTGTATGGCATAGAAAGCATGCTATCAACCGATATGATATAAGTGCATTTTCAATTGTTTCGCAAGAACATAAGGGTGGATCAGGGGGTTCAAAAGGAATCATCAAATCTTTTTCAGCAAGTGATGTATATGGTAGATGGTGTGAGCATGCATAATCATTTTTAAAATTCAGTTCGGCACATGCATTATCAACAGCAACATCAATGGCATTAACGCTCGAAGGGAATAATCCTCATACGGGTGTTTTATAGCCTCATACATATTGAAATGGATCTTAATTTCTCCTACTTTCATAGATATGCTACCTTCTTTCATGCTAATAATAGTATTAGCAGTCCTTAAGAAGGGTCTGCCCATTATCAAGATGGATTCACGCATGGACTCATTTGAGACATCAAGCACATAGAAGTCAGCTGAAACAACTAAGTCCTTGACCTTTACTAGAATGTCCTCTACTACCCCTTAGGATACCTAATTGTCCTATCCGCTAGTTGGAGTACCACAGATGTAGGTTTCAAAGTTTCAACTCCTATAGCATCATAGACAAACTCAGGCATTACATTGATTGCAGCCCCTAAATCTAACAATGCTCCCCCTATGGTGATTTTACCTATAGTGCATGGGATGGTGATTTTATCTTTGCTGGGATTTGAGGTTTAAAAAGGGCTGAAACATTTAAGCTCACTTGGACCTTTTCATTTGGTCTAAACTTTCTCTTATTGGTGCACAGGTCCTTTAAGTATTTGGCATATGTAAGGACTCTTTTGATCAAGTCAAGCAATGGAATATTAACCTCTACCTTGCTAAACAAATCAAAAACTTCCTTTTCACTTTTCTTTTCCTCAAGTTTCTTACTCATTAAATATGAATTCGAAAAAGGTATTTCATCAATGTTTACCTCTTTACCTTTTGTTGAGGTAGATCCATGTTTGCTTCCTTTAAGATTTGAACTCTTGGTCCCTTTCTTTAAAGTCAATCTCTCTTCTTCTTTTTGTGAGAAATATCTTTCTCCCTTGAGCAGTAACTCCTCTTATTTAGCGCTTTCACTCTTCTTCCCGTGGGCCTTGGGGTGTGGAAACTCTTCACATTCAATCCCCTCTTCTTTTTCCTCATAAATTTCACTTGCTTCCCACTTCTCAAATTTATGGCATTTAATCCTTTAGGGTTAATGATGGTATTCAAAGGTATGGAGCCACTACTCCTCACTTGTTGTTCACTCACGTTGTTGGAGAGTTGAGTGGCAAAGGAGGTCAGATTCTCAGCTTTGGTCTCCCATTACTCCATCCTCTTTTCCAAAGAGTTATACTTGCGTCATTCTTTGAGAAATCCTTCTAAATCAGTGAGGTTAGTGAATTGAATTGGTTAGCGGTGGAAGCCTTCTCTTCCTTGAGTAACATCAGCATATTTTGTAGAAGCTAATTTGTGTCTTCTTTCTGTGGTACACTCAAGGCTTGCTGGTTGTTTTGTTGAATGTTGGAGCTGGACGGTCCAGCTGAATTTTGGGTTGGCCTTCTACCCCCTCATTATAAATGTTAGAATAGGGATCCCATTTATGGTTTGGTCTTCCTTGATACATTGCAGATACATCTTCATACCGGCTTGGGCAAACACTCGATATGCATTACTGACCTACAATTTTCACAACTCGGTGCAGCTAATTCCATAGATGGCTAGGGTTTACTAGCATTTAAACTCTTCAACTTAGTAGTGATTAGAGACAGTTGCAATGTGACTTTACTCTCCAATGAATCAACCTTGGATTCTAGGGTGTCCATTCTCCTATTGTGTGCACTTGAAGTTCCAATTTCATGGACAACCCTAGTGTCTCTCACACTATATTGTTGGTGGTTTAACGCCATCTTCTTGATAAGTTCCCACGCTTCTTCAGCAGTTAAATCAATCAATGATCCTCCCGCAACTGCATCTAGCATTCCTTTCTCTTAACTTTTCAACCCATCATAAAAATACTGAACAAGTTGCTCATCCGGAATTTGATGGTGAGGGCATCGGGAAAGAAGATCCTGAAATATATTCTAATAGTCATATAATTTCAATCTCATATATACTCATAATGACTCATCGAACTCTTGGCATGCGGAATAAATCTCTTTCCTCATGGATGATGTTTTAGATGCTAGAAAATACTTCTCCAAAAAGGCTTTCCTTGAGTTTCCCCAACTCTAATAAGCATTAGCCACATGCCTCGGAAGGCTCATGAACCATTCTCTTGCCTTCCCTTCCAATGATAGATGGAACACTTTCCATAAAACTTGGACAAGTGAGGCTCCCACTGGTTTCATGCTCTAGCATATCATCGACAATGATTATAGATGGATGTAGGGATCCTCTACTGGCAAGCCATGAAATTTAGGAAGAGAATTAATTAATAATCCTTTAATCTAAAAGTTAAAATCATAATCAGGGTAAGCAGCAGTAAATGGATCATAATTCACATCAGAAGTTGTAGCTTCCCTAATGGTCCTCCTTCTATTATTTCCATTATTATCTCCTATTCTCTCCTCTTCACCATTTCTTCTATTACCACCATTCCCTTCTTGATTTATATTTCAATTTTGTGGGTTTCCATGATTCTCAACCATGATATTCTCTCTAGCAAGATTTTCTAAGCTATTTACTCTTTCTATACTAGATTCTCTTACTTTTATGTCTACCTCTCTCACTTCCTTGCTTTTCCCTTTTCTTCTTTGAGCCTTACGTATTTCCCTCAATGTTCTCTCAATCTCAGGATCATAAGGTTCTAGCTGATTCTTTTTGGGCATACAAAGGAAAAAAATCAAAGCAGGAGCAAACTAAAGTAACTTAAAAAACACTTCAAAAATGAATGGAATGGGTGTGTAAGTGTATTTATGAGTATATATGAAAGGTACATGTGTACTGAAAATGGAATAAAATAAGTGAATGAAGTGTGAAAAAGAAGTTTTGGCCATGGTGTAAATTAACTTGCGTTGCGGCGAAAAGTACCTGAGAGGGTGAAACAAGTGAAAATCAAATTGTTAGCCGCGGTGTAAGTATATTTTTGTCGCGACGAAGAACACCCGAGAAGATTCTCTCGTTGAAATGAAAAGTTATACCGCAGCGAAACTTAACTTTGGTCGCAGCGCACTACACTCGAGAAGGTTTTTTTCTTGAAAATTAAAGTACGCCGTGGCAAAAATAGAAGTTTATCTCGGTGAAAGTGTGAAAATGATGTAAAATGCATATGGACACTGGTGCAAGTACTAGTGTTCCTAAAATGTAATGTTATGCTATGCACAAGTTAATCCCATACTATCAACAAATGCAAAATTGAAACAAACACAAATGCAAAACAAGCAAACAAAAACACAATCTAGACTATAAACCAATGGCTAACTTAGCTCTTCCCCGGCAATGCTGCCATTTTTTATCCCAACTTTGGCACAGATGATAAAAATTTTGTCATCGTAATGCACCGGAAATGGATCAAAAGATTTGTGATTTCCAAGGATTGCACTATAGGGTGCAACCCCAGGGTCGTTCTCTAAGGAGCTTTGTATACCACTAGAATTAAGTTCGCGTTGCAAATAAAAACCGTTTGTGATTCAAAATTGTTATGTACCTAAAGCTAATTACAAAGTAAAATTTCTTTTTGGTATTTTTGATTGGAGGAAATAGTAAAGCAAAATTGAAGTGTAAAAGGTGTTTAATGATGAATTTCCTCTTGAAAATGAATTAGGCCATCATAGTTCACAAAAGATTAGGGAAAGAAATAGTTTTCACACTAAGTTTCGTAATGTAAATCCCAATAACTCGCTGGGTTAGAAATTCCATGCAATAAATTCCATTCCATGAAACCCTTTAAAAACACTTAGTGTGTGTACGGAAGTCACAAAGTGAAAAATTCAACTCAAGACAATATTGCCTCTAAAATCAAGCACAACTAGGAAGATAGAAGAGAACAATAAAGATTTCGTTGAATAGGTAGAATGAGACTTCACTCTACCAAGTCAAACACAGAGCAAATTCAATACACAAATAATCCAAGTTTGGCTCGACTGAGACCAAGTATTTACATACAAATTACAAGCCCTACCTCAGAAACTATGTAATCCATAATATAAATACAGATTGAAAACTAATACTCCCCTTTTTGGCACATTGAACTCAGACCGTCTTAATCTTCAAGAGGATGGAGATGCTCAGCTACCAAGGCAGGTAGTTTTGGACTCCGAATGGATGGATGGTGATGCATGGGTGGATTAGAGATGAGATGGGATGAGATTAGGGTTGTATGAGTAGAGAAATTGAGAGAGTGTGTGGTTTGTACTAAGCCACAAATAGCAAACTTAGGTCGCTGGTTAGCCTTAAAAATGGATCAAGAATATTAACTTTGATTTCCAAGGATTGTATAGTGATAACCCCAGGGTCGTTCTCTCCGGAAGCGAGAAGGCGTACCAATAATTCTTAGCTTGTGATAATGTTTGCAATGCAAATGCAATGGGGTTCAATTGGAATTAAACTATGTTCCTAAACTAACTACAAAATTAAAGCTTGTTTTTGGTATTTTCTTGGTTGAGGTTGAAGGTAAAGGCAGCTTTGAGAAAGAGAAGAGTGTGTGTGTGTGTGTGTGTGATGATTATTGCCTCTTGAAAACAAAGTGTTCCATCATAGTTCGCAAAGGATGAGGGAAAGTATCGTCTTTCGCACTAAGTTTTCCAAATTAAAAACCCCAACAATTCACATGGGTCCGGAGCGTCATACGATGATCTCCTTCTAAACCCCCACACGACTTGGTGGGTCCGAAACAACATGAAATGAACTCCATCCCATGAAATCCCTTAAGACCACATAGTGTGTGTACGGAAATCGCAGAGTGACAAAATCAATTCCATACATTACTGACTCTAAGAATAAGCACAACTAGGATGATAAAAGACAACAACAAGACTTCATCAAATAAGCAAAATGAACTCCATTTTACTTTGTCAATCACAAAGCAACTCAATACACAATAATCCAAGTTTGGCTCAACCGAGACCAAGCATTTACACATAAATTACAAAGTCCAACTCGGAATCCTAGTAATCTATAGTGTAAACACAGATTGAAAGTAAATACTCCCCTTTTCGCACTTTGAACTCTAGCTCACTTCATCTTCAAGAGGGTGGAGATGTTTAGCTCCTCATGAGTAATGGAAATGAACTTTGAGATGATGAATGGAGCATGATAGATGGATGGATGATGAAGAAATGGGGTGAAATTATGTTAGCGTGTGAAGATGGTGAATGGAGAATGAGGTTTCTCTCCTCCTTTTACTCTCCCAATGCTCTCTGTAGCCTCCTTCTCTTCTTCTCTTCGAAAATACCCTAATTCATCTTAATAAACTGTCCTGGGTCGGATCCATCAAGCAGGGTCGGGTTATTTTCCTTCTGAGGTAAAAATTCAGGTACTGCACGATATTCACCGCGGCGAACCTCACCCAAGAGTTCTTACATGGCTACTTGAACTTTGGCCGCAGTGAATATTGAAATGCACCATGGCGAACTTCTCCAGAGTTGCTTCCCTTACCATTTTGTAAGGAGTTCCTGAAATGAAATAGCAAATATGGGCAGTATCATTTCCTCATCATGCAATTTAGGCACAGTAAATCATTGTTCATGGAATATGTACCCAAAATCACACTAATCAAAGTCAATAACTCCTAATCTCAACTTAAGCACAAAAAGGGTCATGTGTGGGCTAAAATTAACTCTAAGACTCTGAAAATTCAAGTAGAAAACTAATGCAAATAAAGCTCAATCGAATTCTCCCACACTTAAACCTTTGTACTCCTGGATAAAGCTTCTTCAAAAACTCAAAAACAACCAATGCACCTAAGAAATAAACTTATGGGCCCAGGACTACAGAACTTGGTAAACACATTAACCAAGGAATTCGCAAAGATAATGGTAGAGTCAATCATAAATTAAACCCTAGGAGAATTCAGTTCAAGAGACTGAATAAAAAGGACTTCCTCTCCAAAGGTAGAAGTGTCTCTCTCAGCCCACCAAGCAAGGATAATTTTCACTCATGATCTGCTCATTCAAATCTCTACCATAGGCTTGTAATTATTCTACCTCTCTACCACAAGATCAATACAATGTGAATCAAGAGGGCTTAAAGGTTTAAGATGGATAATGGGCTTCTAAAGATAATGAAATGAAATGATGAAGTGAAATGAAATTCTTGAATACACAGCACTGGGAAAGTACAAATGCTTTTGCAAGGCTTAAGAAAAATTTATATATATATATTTCTTTTTTTTGTTTTTATTTATTTTTTTCTCTTCTTTTTTTTTTCTTTCTTTCTTTCTTGTTTGCATGTATCGGGATAGTTTTTTTTCAAATGCTAGTGTTCAAGAGCGAATGGCTTAAAAGGGTAGTAAAGGATAAAATAGTGAAGGGTTTGTGTTTGGGCTAAACGAAAGGTTTTGAAATGAATGCCTCTATCCTTTTCACAAAATATTGGATCATAAAGCTTTGATTAGGAATCAAGACAAGTTCTAGAGAGATTACAAATCAAGACAGACCCACTCTAATCAAATGAAATTAGGCCCAATTATCCTCACGACAAGGCTAAAGTCACAGTTAAACAGTCTCAGAACTAAAATCGCAAAGGATAAATTCAAAACTGATCTGCGCTTATCAATTACTAATAACTCAAAAAATGCGATTAACCAAATACTTTGATCCTTAGACTCATGAATCAACTTCCCAATGCATTGGCTATCAAAATCATATTTTTATAAGCATTGCTCAGGAATGTTAAAGGCATTAAAAGTGAGAGGAATTTTTATTTCAAAAATTCAAAACCCTAAATTTTTTTTTTAAATTTTTCTGCACCAAGGTTTTGCCGTGGCTAACCAATAAGTTGGTCGCGGCAAACCACCCGAGAGGTGGTTTTGTGTACATGTGATTTTCACCGCGGCTCAACCATAGATGCTGAACTGCTTATTTTACGATTTTCGCTGTGGCGAACAACATAGTTGGTCATGGCGCAAATGGTCAGAAAGCAAAATTTTAGTTCAATTCCTCTGGAGATTCGATATGTATATATATTTTTCGAAAAATTTAAAAGAAACTTGAAAATTTCCAAAGTTTTAAAATTTCCAAAATAGCCCCACATTATCCTTCAAAGAATTTCAGTTGCATGTTAAAATCAAAATATTACTTGGGAATACCTCTAAATCTAAATCTCCCCCCACACTTAGTTTAAATATTGTCCTCAATGATTGTAAGGCAAGATTTATAAATCAATGCGCGTGGCATTCACAATCAATATCGAATAATCATCCACACATGCAACGAAATTCGAGAAAATAGCACTAGAAGAATCTATACATACACAGCAACAAACAACTCTTTCATATTCCACTTGGCATAAAGAAGACTAGAGATCAAAATGAGGGGATTTTATTGAATTTATTAACTTCAAACTCTAATTACTCTACTTCCTACTAGACAGTTCCTCTCCCACATTCAATTCATCAGAAATATAAAGTCACAGACACAGAGCAAGTGAAAGAGAGGAACAACCTGATAGCTAAGGCGGTTTGAAATTCTCATAATAGTGCTTCAATAGATGCCCATTAACTTTCATAATAGCTCCAATGTCTTCATCTTTGAGCTCCACTATACCAAAATTGTGTGCCTATATTACTAGGAAAGGCCCACCCAACGGTCGTTGAATTTTCCAGGTTTAAAGCTAAAATGAGCCTTGAACAGCAGTACTCTATTGCCCTCCTTGAAGTTCTTCCTTAAGATGCCCTTGTCATGTACCAACTTAGTCTTTTCCTTATACATTCGGACATTTTCATACGCTTCCATGCGTAATTCTTCCATTTCCTGCATTTACAGCCTTCTTTCATTTCCAAGAGCTTCAATGTCCATGTTACACTATTTAACCGCCCAATATGTTTTATGCTCCAACTCCACCAGAAGATGGCATGGTTTACCGAATACCAATCGGTATGGTGACATCCCAATTGGTGATTTTTTAGGCTGTTTTATAGGCCCATAATGCTTCTTCCAACAGTAGGCTCCACTCCTTTTTCGATGGTTTCACCATCTTCTCTAGGATGTGCTTCACCTCTTTATTTGACACTTCAGCTTGACCATTGGTTTGCGGATGATAGGCGGTGGAGATTTTATGGTTGACACCAAACTTTGAAAGTAGTTTATTCATTACTCTATTACAAAAGTGGGTGCCTCTATCACTTACTATGGCCTTGGGAATTCCAAACCTGCAGAAAATGTTTGACTTAATAAATTTCAATACAGTTAGGGCATCATCTTTTCTAGACAGAATTGCCTCAATCCATTTGGACACATAATTTACGGCTAAGAGTATATACATAAATCCAAAGGATGATGGGAAAGGTCCCATAAAATCAGTACCCCAAACATAAAAAATTTCATAGAATAGCAAGGGTTGTTGAGGCATTTAATTACGTTTACCTAATCCCCCAAAGCGTTAACATCTATCGCACATGCGACAGAATAAATATGAGTCCTTAACTAAAGAGGGCCAGTAAAATCCTGAATCTAAGATCTTTCTAGCTGTTCTACATGCAATAAAATACCCTCTACAAACCATAGAATGGCAAGCCAAAATGATAGGCTCAAATTCCTCATCTGGTATGCATTTTCTTATTACTTGATCACTACACATCCTCCATAAGTGAGGTGCATCCCATATGTAATGCCTGGACTCACTCTTGAGCTTTAACGCCTGAGGTGAAGTCATAAAAGGTAGGGTAAATCCAGTAACTAAATAATTGATAACATTGGCATACTATGGCTCCCTTACAATTACAGTACATAGAAGAGAATCGGGAAATGAATCACAAGTTAAGTAAGAAGAATCTACTCCCCTGGTATCATCTGGTAATCGGTTAGGTGATCTACCACTTGATTCACAAATCCCGGTCTGTCCTTAATTTCCATATCGAACTCTTGAAGGAGCAGAGCCCATCTAGTTAGTCGTGGTTTTGACTTAGGCTTTTTCAGTAAGTATTTAACAGCTGCATGGTCAGTGAAAACAATAATATGAGAGCTCAATAGATATGGTCTAAACTTTTCTAATGCAAACACAACAGCAAACAATTCTTTTTTAGTTGTGGTATAATTTATTTGAGCTAGATCTAAGGTCTTGGATGCATAAGCTATGGCTCTGGTAACCTTATCAATTTTCTGTCCAAGCATTACCCCTACGACATAATTTGAAGCATCGCAAGAAAGTTCAAAGGGTAATTCCCAATTTGGGGCAATTAAAATAGGTGCAGAAACAAGCCTCTTTTTAAGTTCATCAAAAGCTACTTTGCAATTGTCATTAAAGTCAAACTTCACATCCTTTTGCAACAACTGAGAAAGGGGTACCACAATTTTGCTAAAGTCCTTGATGAACCTTCTATACAACCCAGCATGACCAAGAAAAGATTGAATATCTTTTATGCAATTAGGGTATGGTAGCGAAAAAATTACTTCAATTTTCGCTCTATCTACTTCTATACCCTTTTGTGAAATTAAATGCCCTAGAACGATTCCTTTATTTACCATAAAATGGCATTTTTCAAAATTTAAAATAAAATTTTTCTCAATGCATTTTCGCAAAACCTTTTCAAGGCCAGTCAAACAATTAGCAAAAGATCCTCCTTAAACAGTGAAATCGTCCATGAAAAGTTCCATACATTCTTCTAAAAATTCAGAGAAAACTACCATCATGCAACGTTGGAAGGTCCCAGGAGCATTACATAGCCCAAATGGAATCCTTTGGTATGCAAATGTGCCAAAAAGACATGTGAATGTGGTTTTATCATGGTCCTCCAGTGCAATTGGTACTTGGAAATACCCCGAGAACCCATCCAAAAAACAATAATGCGACTACCCCGCTAGCCTCTGAAGCATCTGATCAATAAAGGGTAAGGGAAAGTGATCTTAATTTTCTATAGTCAATGCACACACGCCAAGAGTTTTAAACTCTTATGGGTATAAGTTCATCTTTTTCATTCCTCACCACTGTGATCTCACTCTTTTTTGGCACAACATGGATAGGGCTAACCCATTCACTATCTGAAATTGGATAAATGATACCTGCACTCAATAGTTTGGTGATCTCTTTTTTTACCACATCTAATATTAGGGGATTCAACCTCCTTTGGGGTTGCCTAATGGGCTTTGCTTCTTCTTTCAAAAGAATTCTATGTGTGCATATCAATGGGCTAATCCTCGGAATATCTGCTAGGGTCCACCCTAATGCCCTTCTATGTTCTCTAAGAACAGCTAATAATTTCTCTTCCTCTTTTTCATATAAAGATTCAGCAATTATAACAGGAAGAGTATTATTGGGCCCCAGATAAGCATATTTCAAATTAGAAGGTAGGGGTTTCAATTCCAGGTTAGGCGGTTGCACAACTAAAGGAATCAACTTATGAAGCTCAAGCGAATTGAGATCACTTCCCTGATTAATCGAGGTGCCTTTGTGGCCTTTTGACTGTCCCGCAACTTGACCAAAATTCTTTTCAATATTAGTAGGCTTCTCCATTCTAAAGGGATTGTCTTTAATTGTGTTGTGCTTAGACTCAGTGTCCGGCTCACTCAGCTTCCATTTTGAAACTGCGAAGCAGGAAGTAAACATTTCAGTACAATACAATGCAGACATGTTCCCGTCCCCTCACAAGCACAGATAGAATTTTCAGAGTATAATGATGCAAAAGATGATGGCTCTTTAGATTCGACCATTGGGGCAATAGATGAAATGCTTGACTGTATACATCGATCCTCAGACTTAAACGTGGGATAAGAACTTTCAGTTATCATATTGTTTGCAAAAATGGTATGATGAAGGTAAGAATATGAACGAGTATGTATGAAAGGTATAAATGTGAATGAATGTGTGTGTTAGGTATCAGTGTATGTAAGTATGAAATTAAGATGAATGAAGTGTGAAAAGTGGAATTTGGCCACGGTGAAATATGATTTACGTCATGGCGAAAGGTACCCGAGAGGGTATCTCTCGTTCAGAATTGCAATTTTGGTTGCGGATAAAGTCAAATTTGGTTGCGGCGCAACACAACCAAGAAGAATTTCTTTATGAAATTGAGCGTGCGTCACAGAGAAAAATGAAATTGGTCGCGGCTAAAATGCGGATTTTATGCAGAATGCAGCAGAAACAGATGCAATCTACTATGCAATGCTAAGATATTCACAGGTAAACCTATACTATGAACAAAGATGCAAAACTAACAAACAAAAATACAATCTAATAACTATTGGCACTTCGCTTCCCCGGCAACGGTGCTAAATTCTTGATCCGTGCTAAGCTACAAATAGCAAACTTAGGTCACTGGTTAGCCTTGAAAATGTATCAAGAATATTAATTTTGATTTCCAAGGATTGTATAGTGACAACCCCAGGGTCGTTCTCTCCGGAAGTGAGAAAGCATACCAATAATTCTTAACTTGTGATAATGTTTACAATGCAAATGTAATGGGGTTCAATTGGAATTAAACTATGTTCCTAAACTAATTACAAAATTAAAGCTTGTTTTTGGTATTTTCTTTGTTGAGGATGAAAGTAAAGGCAGCTTTGAGAAAGAGAAGTGTGTGTGTGTGTGTGTGTGATAATGATGATTGCCTCTTGAAAACAAAGTATTCCATCATAGTTCACAAAAGATGAGGGAAAGTATCGGCTTTAGCACTAAGTTTTCCAAATTAAAAACCCCAACAATTCGCATGGGTCCGGAGCATCATACGATGATTTCCTTCTAAATCCCCACACGACTTGGTGGGTTCGAAACAACATGAATGAACTCCATCCCATGAAATCCCTTAAGACCACTTAGTGTGTGTACGGAAATCGCAAAGTGACAAAATCAATTCCATACATTGTTAACTTTAAAACCAAGCACAACTAGGATGATAGAAGAGAACAACAAGACTTCATCAAATAAGCAAAATGAACTCCATTTTACTTTGTCAATCACAAAGCAACTCAATACACAATAATCCAAGTTTGGCTCAACGAAACGAAGCATTTACACATAAATTACAGAGTCCAACTTGAAATCCTAGTAATCTATCGTGTAAACACAGATTGAAAGTAAATACTCCCCTTTCCGCACTTCAAACTCCGGCTCACCTCATCTTCAAGAGGGTGGAGATGTTCAGCTCCTCATGAGTGATGGAAATGAGCTTTGAGATGATGAATGGAGCATGATAGATGGATGGATGATGACGAAATGGGGTGAAATAATGTTAGCGCGTGAAGATGGTGAATGGAGAATGAGGTTTCTCTCCTCCTTTTGCTCTCCCAATGCTCTTTGCAGCCTCCTCCTCTTCCTTTCTTCGAAAATACCCTAATTCAGCATAATAAATCATCCTAGGTTGGATCCATCAAGCTGGGTCGGGTTATTTTCCTTCTGAGGTAAAAATTTAGGTACTGCGCGATATTCACCGTGATGAACCTCACCCGAGAGTTCTTGCATGGCTACTTGAACTTTGGCCGCGGTGAATATTGAAATGCGCCATGGCGAACTTCTCCAGAGCTGCTTGCCTTGCCCTTAATGAAATAGCAAATATGGGCAGTATCATTTGCTCATCATGCAATTTAGGCACAATAAATCATTATTCATGGAATATGTACCCAAAATCACACTAATCCAAGTCAACAACTCCTAATCTCAACTTAAGCACAAAAGGGGTCATGTGTGGGCTAAAATTGACTCTAAGACTCTGAAAATTCAAGTAGAAAACTAATGCAAATAAAGCTCAATTAGTGTGTGTTTTTTGCCTCCCACTGCCTCCTCATTTTTTGCTCCCTTCAAATTTACCCTAAATGGCATATATCAACCGTCTAGGTTTGGATCAAAACAGGAGGATCATGTTTTGTTTCCATTTGGAGCTTGATTCATTGCTGATGGGCGATATTCACCGCGACAATCCTCTCCTGAGAATTCGTGCTCACCTGCTTGATCTTTGGCTGCGGCGAACTGTGAATTACGCCACGGTGAAATGTTCCAGAGCTGCTACCTCATGATATTTGATAGAGTTCCTGAATGAAATAGCAAATATTTGAAGTATCACTTGCTCATTATGGAAATTAAGTGCAAATGTATAATTATTCATGGTAAATGCACCTAAAATCAAGCTAATCAAGATTAATTACTCTAAATCTCAAATTAGGCACAAGAAGGGTCATGAAGGGCCAAAATTACATCAAAAGCTCTGGAAATTCAAGAACAAATATAGTGTAAATAAAGCTCAATCAACATCCCTCAATACAGCTTCTTCATCACCACCACGCCTATCAGATCTGAACATTGCATTCATGCATTAGTATTTATTTATTAATATTCAAATAAAATAAATGAATTAAATTGCATAATATATTAAAATGTTGATTACTTACCTTGAATGTCCACTTTAAAACCAATGGATCGGCCAGTAGAAGGGCACGTGAATCCTTGCTCCCTAGCAATATCCTGATCCTCAAACATCTCAACCTCCTCGACTGAGATGTTGACATTAATAACCTCGAAATCGTTGACGCTCAGCTCCACATTTGCGTTCGTCCCACTAGTTATGGGACCTCAGCCTCGATCTACTAATATTAGGGATATCTCCTTCGAGGATCATGAGCTCCTTTCTAGGCCTACGACAAAGATCATGACCTTTGCAAAAAAGTTGATAATTAAAAAAAGTATATAAAATGAAAAATAAAGTAAAGTAAATTATAAAAATAAAATAAATAAAAAATTTTAAAAAAGAATAAAACAATTTTAAAAAACTAACCTTTAAAATTTGAAACTAAAGAATTTAAAAATATTTTGAGAAACAAAGAAACTCTGAAAACTTTTTTTTGATTTGACGTTTTCGAAAAATCAAAAGTAAGGAAAATGATAGAGGGGAGGGGTATATAGGCATTATATTAGTAGCTGTTCTATACAAAACCCTACTAATTAGAAGCAGTTCATGAGAAAACGACTACCTTAAATGCTGCAAACAGAAGGTGCTTAATCAAACTTGTGTAGTTTAGTAGTGGTTTGTCATAAGCAATACAAATGTTGTGACTTTTCGAGTCTACAATGGTTTCTCTGTAAAATAAATGCTACAAAATGCGATGCAAATAGAACATGCTTCCTTGGTAACTTGCAAAGTTTAGTAGCGGTTTAAATAACCGCTATTAATGTCGACAGAGGTGGTGATGTTTTGGTTCTACAGCAGTTCCTTTGTACATAATCACTGCAAAATCAATGCAAATAGTGCACGTTCCCTTGGAAACTTGCACAGTTTAGTAACAGTTTGCAAAACTACTACAAATGTCGCATGAGCTGTCAACATTTCAATTTTACTGCGGTTTCTATGTAAAATAAATGCTGCAAAGCGAAAAGAAAACTGCTACAATATTGGCGTGTAGTTCCCGCCAAATCACGTGAACATATCTCTATTTTTGTAGCAGTTATTAACCGCTACTAAATCCATCACGTTATTTTTGTTGCAATTTTGTAGTGCTTTAACAAAGAGCCACTACATATGGTATATTTTAGTCATAGTTTTGATAATCGCTTCAATATAACCATTGTTGATAGTACATTTTTTTTGTAGTGATTGTTGATACTGAATTTACAAATCTCGGAGGTACTCTAAGGACTAGACATAGGTTAAAAGAACAAAAACATGATAAATTATTGTGTTATTTCCTTCCTTAACTCTCTCATGACTTCTCTTTGAAACCTTATTACCTACTTTTCAACGTTAAATTTTTAAAGGTTATCAATTCACCTCCCTTTTGGTTAAATTCTATTATAAGAGAGTCTAGTTGAATACGTAACGAACTCCAATTTACGAAGCATACAATTATCTTATTTAAACTTGATGAGTGATTTGGACACTTTGATCTCCTTCTGGTTAATATGCAGGGGTAATCAATTCAAACATTGTTGAATGAAATTTAAAATTACTGACCAATAAACAGCTTAATTTCTAAATATTTTTATGATGTTATATTTATAAGACTTTTTATCAAAAAAACAAAGAAGCAAGGACAGTTTTAGTTTAGTCCCATTTAAAAAATCGATGAATCGGGGATCAGTCAAAACAATGTTAAACCGGTTAAACCACCTCAACCTGTTGAACTGGCGATTTAATCGATTTGGCTTTTTTTTTCAATTTTATTAATTTTTTTAAAAAATATATGGTAATAAAAGTAACATTTAATTTTATGTTTTCCTATGTAAAAAAATTTACGCATAAGGACATAAAATAAAATTAATTCATTTTATCCCAATTATTCTTATAACTGATATTTAATTAAACTCTAAAAATATACAATATAGGTAAAATAAAATAATATTCTAGAGTTTGTGTAATACCTCACTTTTAGTTATTACCTTCCTCAGAGACCATTATTGAACCTATTAAATGCTTTCTCAACTTAAAATAGGCTAAAGAAATGAAATTTCAAAGTTTGACTAGTATTACTATTCATTTGGTCTAAAATTTCAGATTTTAAGGCCAACTTTAAAATTTATAACTAATTCTAGAAAAATCAAAATTGAGTGGTTCAAATCTGTAAATGAGGCTTATAACATTTTCTACAGTGAAAGATACTCAATTTTCCAAAAACTTTCCCAATTAATATAGTTTAAAGATGCATTGTTCGTATGGTCATTTTTTAATTTTTTAAGTTAACACTATAACATCTTGTGTACTTATCCAAATTCAATGATCTTGGTCTTGTTTTAAAGCTTAACATATGAACTATTTTTTTGGAAAAATTTCAAGTTAATTGGGCTTCATTTAATATCTTTCCTCACTCACTACTACAAAAGGTAGTTTTTATGCCCTATTTTTAACCCAATAAATGCCCTTTCTCGGGGGCTGTAAATGTGAAGGGACTAGTAAGTTAGGGCCTACGGCGCCCTATTTTAGGAGAAGCGCCCCCTACGGCGCCCTTCCATGAAATAAAGGTTTAATATCCACCCTTTTCTATAAGCCGACATAGAGGCCAAATCGATAGTTATAAGATAAGATAAGGCCCAGAAATAAAAAGTCCAGAAAAAGGAGATGTCAGCGGACTTAAGAGACCATGGTCAAATTAGTTCTAAGGCTTTGAGATTTCTATGAATGTAAGCCAGGGACATAAATGTTATTAAGTATAAAAACCAAGGGCAATATGATCATTGGATAAAGAGGCTAAACTAGTGGTCAAAAGTCAAGATGGAGCCACGGATAGAAAGTAAGGAAAAAGTTGATCACTGTTGGGCTGGAAGTCGCAGAATCAGAATTGGCCTAGTGGGTGGAAGTTCGTAGGAATAGTAAAGTTAAGCGTGCTCGCTCTGAAGAAATTTCAGGATAGGTGACCTCCTGGGAAGTTGTCCCAGGAATCAGAAACCAAAAGATCAAGGGTGACAAAGTTAAGGGCAAAATGGGAATTTACAAAAAGTTGGACTGTGAAAGGTATTTTGGTCATTAAGAGAAAGTGTGAGGGCATTTTGGTCATTTGACAAAGTCAAAGTCAGAGTCAAAGTCAAAAAGTCAAACTGTTGACCAAAAATCAGAAAAATTAACATATGCCCAAAAGATAGAGCAGAACTCGCTGATTACCAGAGATTCAACCGATTGTTGAAATTCGGTATGGATAAGGAAATATGGAATTTTAAAGATTTGATGATTGAAAATATTTATTTAAGGTATCAGGAGTTCTCTAAGACCAAAACCCAAAGTCTATAAAAGTTAAGTGAATTTTGTAGTATTTTACAAAATTATTGCCCAAAGTACGATTAAGGCGCTTTTCCCGAAAATGAGGAAAAATGCCCAAAAATCCCCAAGAATATAATTTATTACAAAAATTAATTTGGAACAATTTAGAAAGTATTTTGGGGAAAGATGAAGTGCTATAATATCAATGAAAAATATAGAAAATTAGAAGGCCCTGAAAGTGATTTATTCTAAAGTTGTTCATTTTCAGGAGTTTAGACCGGATAAAGTGATCCTGTTAATTTTGATAAGATCAAGGGACATTTTGAGGATGATGATTTTAATATATTCAAGAGGGAATTGTGGAGATTAAATGAGGAAGAAAACATCTTCAGAAAAGTAGAAAAAGATTTACCGGAATAGAGTTATGTTTACCTGTAGAAAGTGTAAACGGTAGAAGTAACCGAATGGAATTTGGTTCGGTTAGTGTAACCAAACCCAAACAGATTTTTCTCTACCATGTGCAGCCTTCATTATATACTTTTTAAGAGCCAATGAGAGTTAAAAAAATGGTGGAGTTGTGGCGAAATCTTAGCCCTTGGATTAATCTCCTTAAGTAAGATTGCATCCTAGCCTTTCATCATATTTCACGAGAGTTCTATAAATTTATTCCTTCTCCTCTTCCTCCCCATTTAGAGACCAATTTTTCAGATGCACAAAGAGAGGGAGAGGATGCTATATTCAAGCATGAAGAAGAAGGAGAAAAGCTTGAAGAAATCTCAAGGTAAGAGGAGTTACTACCTTATGCTATATGTCAAATTCTTCCTCTCAACTTCCTCTACCTTTCTATCCGTTTAGAGTTTTGATTTTGGCTCTCTTTTGGCGGCTGGAAAGTTAGGTTCATGAGAGGAAAAATGAGAAGGAGAGCGATTTAGAGGAAATAATTGGTTGCAAAACACTCCTTGCATGATAAGGAGAAGATTGATGTATATATTGCTTGGTTTTGATGTTTGTATGAAATTTTGGAATCTCAAACCCTAAGGGAAGGGGCTGTCCAATTTTATATTTGATGAGGAAGAGTTGTTTTTTAGCTAAATAGTCCATTAGAAGTGTTTTGGGATCAAGAATATGTTGTTACATATGATGAAAGTTTGAAAAATCATTTTCTCCTTTCAGGGACAGATTTTCATCCAGACCTGTATGGGATAGGAGGAGTTTGATTTTGATGCTTCCATTGAGTTTAAAAGGCAAAATTGTGTAGGGTATAAGTGAGAAAAAGTTTTGGATAGCATTTAAAATCATAAGAGCAAGTTTCAAAGTCTTAAAGGGTGCTTAAAGGAGCATTAAGGGTCATATTGTGTTTTTGCAAGGTTTCTTGTTTCGTGATGGCTGGAAATTTATGATTATGCTCTTGAATGATGTTTAGGAGATTGAGAAGCCAATGAGCCTATTGGGAAAGACCATCAAGAGAGGTTTAAATCCTAAGGAAAAGCTAAAGAGATAAGGTAGCAAGACCTTCTAACCCTAAGCTTAATTGCTTTGAAAATGTGTATGAATTATGCATGACTTGTGTTGAAAGTTTGTGATGATTGAAAGTGTGAATATGTGCTTTTGTATGCTATGGCCATATGCATTTCATTGTTACATGTTGCACTTTTATGATTTCACTCTTATATTGAAAGTTGTCATGCAATTTTATAATGTGTGTTAGAAAGTTTTGCTACTGGGATTTCAAAAAAATCTCATTATCCCCCAACCAACCATGTAGGTACAAGCTCAAGGAAAGGGTAAGGGTAAGCGAAGATGATGCTCTTGCTTGTGGAATTTTATATGGCATGATTGGAACTTTATGTTTGAATATTGATGTAGTTATGTAATCTTAAACCTCTACTTGATAAAGTAAGTAGATAAATGCCAATATATGCATGAGAACATACTAAAATTCTAAGGAATGTTAGATAAGTAATCATGCATTGCTAGAGGTTTAGTTTTAACCAAAAAGAGTTTTGGTAAATTTTTAAAGAAAAGTTAAGTTTCAAGTA